>CAMPET010000305.1:48406-82010 GCA_946803715.1 Beroe ovata
TCGTGTTCTCATGACTCTACCTCACACAAACACACACACACACACACACACACACACGCAGGTGATATTTCAGCTGTCACATAAGTGGTTTAAACCCTGCATTATAAACGAATACCCGATTATAAACGAACTAGCTGTGTCTCTAGAGGCTTGCTACTTGACCGCGAGGAAGCAAGAAGTTATTATCTGGTCAAGCAACTAGCAATTTAAACATGGACAGATAAAGAGATCAGCGACGAACTACGAACCATCGTGAAACTGAATCTGTAGCTTTGAAAATAGGGAAAGTGTCTTCGAAAAGAGGAAACCTGTGATTCAAACATTTTGTTTTAGACAAAAACCATTGTGAAGAAACTTGCACATAGCAGGATCAGGATAACTTGATCTGCAGTATGTATAAAAGTATAATGAGGTGGTCATGCCAGGCGTTAAATCCGAAACTCAGTAACATTAATCTGTATCTGGAAATCAGTGTGTGCACTGTGCATAAATGAAAAGAAGAAATCATGTTCACACGTTATGATTTATGTGATTGAGCAAACTCGAGAGTACAGTTTCGAGGAAACTATATCGTTTTCACTGTCAAATTACACACACACACTGTACTACTACGGCATTCAGGACAAAAGTTATCACGTCATGTTGATTACACCTGCACTTCAGAGGTTGGTCTATATGGTTTGGTACAGCTTAGAGATATTATCATCTGCATCGGTCCGTGACAGTGACGTGATAATTGAGTTTAGATAGCAAAATACGGTGTACCAACGTGAACTAAAGCAAAGATAATTCGTGCTAACAATAAAACAAAACACATCCATTAAACAGAGTGTGTATTTAAAACTAAAAGACTTTCTCTCATTATGAATACACACACACACACACACACACCAAGTGAAGGCGTAGCACTACAAGAGCAGTAGCTAAACCCAACGCGTCAAGGACAAACACTGACGTAGTAGCCGAGAGTAATATGTAATATTATACACGAACAGGTGATCACGTGTCAGTCACAATGTTAGAAAGCTGTCAACAACAAGGAATAACTCCCTTCTCTACCCGGGTGGAGGTAGATAACACGGCCGTACACCAGAGACCCCCCCTACCGACATAAACCAGTCGTCCCCCCTGTGGGTCTCATTAATAAACTAATCGCTAGTTAATTGATTGTACAATGTAGTGGTATATGATATGCAGTGGTATATGAAGTGCACTGTACATAGTGTTGGAGTGTTGTACATTATACAGTGCACATCATGGTCATCACTAACTCCTGCTATAATAATAGCATCGAATTGAACTAGAGTTGGTGTTCGGGCGATAATAGGCGCAAATCTGTTGTTGTTGTCGTTGTGTTGATGTGCTATATTACATAGAGTTCACCACACACACTCTAAGTATGAAGTTTCTTTTTGTCGCTCTATATTTACAGCTCAGCAGCTGTTACTTTCCTCATGGTACCTTATATCACTAACACTGAACAAGACGGTAGAATCGCTTTGTGTTCGATACATCTGCAGTTTTTACGGTAACACTCGCTCCCTACCTCTCGAAGTTTAGGTGGTATTTTTGCCAGATATATTTCTTATTAAATGTAATGCGTTGAAAATAATTGTTTATCACCTTATTACACTTTTTAAGTCTTGTGCCTTGTACACTGCACGCTGAATTGTGTGAGGCGTGCAGTTTTGTTAATTAAAGGGACCGCCTCAAATCCTCAGGCAACGCATTCATATGGTGGAATTTAGCATGAATGCGTTGCCACTTGTCGTGGGATTGTAGTGGTGCTGTCGCTCTCAGTGTTCTATAGAATGTGCCCCAATCACGGGACACCTTGAGCAGGTTACACCAGGGATTCTTACCAGTGACGGGAAGTAGAACTCTTGAAGCAGTGCTGATTATTGAGACACACCCATCCTAGCTTGTCGCCGAAAGTAGAGCAAATTTCCGTGGTTAAGTGAACAATAAATCGAAATCAATGGAGCAATTGAGAAAAAACTTGACTGAAAATGGAATGAACCAGTAACCACAGTCACTGATTACTGATAACCAAGAGTTACCACTAAGAGGCAAGAGCGTTAGCCATAACGTTGAGCGCAAAGGAGTGTTTATTATAAAATAGTGCATATTAATCTTGTGAGCCCGAGCATTACCAGTTCACCATAAAAGGTAGTATAGCTATCTAAAATCACAGTCACAAAAACACACACATCCATACACAGATAGTCTGTCAGACACATACCGACACACACAAACAGTAGCTACAAGCACAGTAGACACAGACACTCACACACTCACACATACTCACACACACACACTCACACACACACACACACAGAGAGACAGCGGCTAATGGAAGGATATACTTACTGATAGACGCTGAATCGCGTTATCCAATATTAAACCCAGCATATTGATCAGCCCACCTTGTGCTGGTTGAATTTATGATGTTTTCATCCAAGTGAGGGATTCCATGACAACCACTTGAATCAGAGTTGGATATGTTATCCAAGGAAATATCGTCACTAGCACCCGAATGATCACTTGAACAGATGTCATGACTGCTACCATCCAGAAGAAATTGTTCTCTCTGAAACAATCAGAAAATGCTGGAAATGTGTGATATGATGACTGGCAAACTCAATATGAACACATTACACACCCAAGTCAAATATCTATACTTTTCCTAATTGAAGGATTGTGATCACAAATGAAATGAGCAAATTGTCGTATTTCTATTTGTAACCTTCTTGGAATAGAAAACTCTACTGCGCTTTAAGCTGCTTTGAGAAGAATCCCTGATGGCAGTATCACTGCTTGTGATATTGGCCTGAAGAAGTTCAAGATAGAGGGAGGTTTAGATTCAAAAAGGGTTAGACACAAAGGCATAGATTCAGAGAGGGTTGACACCCATAAACCCATAAAGGAACCCATAGAGCAATTTAACATAACATAATAAATATCTTGAAAAAAGGAGAGTTAATAAGAAAACCACTCACTCCTTCACTTTTCACTCCTCTGTCAATGTCTAAATCATCAGTGGAAGTTGTTAAACTATTGCAGGACTCAGACAGAATCTCATCCATAGATGATATTGAGAGCTTTGGGTTTGATCCATTCCATTTAGAAGGAGATTTTGCATAACTGGTCAGCTTTTTAAGAAATTTCAGCTCATAGGAAGAAAACTTATGTCCCTTTGTAGAAGAAGTTCTAGAAGGGCTGCTTGACTCACTTACTGAAGTATCTTCAACAGAGCAAGCTGTACAGTTCTTATTGATCAAACTTGATGTAGAAGAGAATTGTGTTTCTGAGGATTTGCTAACAACAGTATCTGATGTAGGGTCAGCCATTCTTCCTCCACTTTCAGAGAGTTGTCTTATTGGTACAATGGGAATATTTTTTCTTTGCAAATTGAATGAATGAGGCTTGCTGTAAATAGAAGTTTTCCCCCTTTTCTTTGGTAGTGAACTGGTAAGAAATGATTCTCTTTCACTATTGAGCCATGACAGGTGGCTCTCAAGCTTTAGCATCTCTTTCCTACATTCTGATATCTTGTATTCTGCTTCAGCTATTACTTTGTCCAACTCACCAATGTCAGACCATTCATTTTGCATGCTCAATGCCTCCCTGAATCAAGAATAACCATATACTCCAATTGGCACCAAAGTGAGAGCTAAATTAGTAAATATAAATTTTGAATAAGACAGTTAAAAAATAAATAGAATAAATGACCAGCTTGCTTCAGATGATTGAACATTGTAGACAGTGATATAAAGTCAATTGAATCAAACCCAAACACTTTTTCACCACAAATCTACTGACAGTTTCAAGACATTACAGTCTTTTCTTCAGGATCTCCACAAAGTGTGGCCCTCGCTTCTCAACTTTGATTGTAATAAGTAGTGTTGATAAGTTTAATAAGTGTTAAATAGAATAAATGACATTATTGATAATTAGAAATGTGTTTAACATGAACTGCTGAGAGCTTGCTCTAACTCTGAGTGCACTACAATGAGTCAGGTTGAATCTAATTGGATAACTTTGGCATGAATTAACTCTAATATTCACTGGGCACTCAGAATAAACATTTATATAGCAACTCATTTTTACATAACATTATTTGGTCAAAAAAACATGCAAATTGCAAAACAAAAAAGTTTAAAATTGTTAGTAAGTGGAATGCAATTGTAATGACTGACACTGTCGCTACAATTTCATACATGTGCGTTGCCTTGCTCTGCTAGACCATAACCAGGCCCAGCGCCGGGCGCCCAGCTAATGCGAGCGATGAAATTATTTTGCCAGATGTTATCTGTCTTGTCTGGCGATGCTAGAATGAGTCTGAGAATAGTTCTGAGAATAAGCAAGAATAACAAATAAGTCTCAAAGTCTGATAATAAGCTCACGCCGCGCGCAAAATTAAAACGAAATTCTCTTGCCGGATCGGATGTTAGATCTGTCCACTGTTTATTGCGCGCGCAAGAAACAGTTGACAGATAACAAATTAACATGAACATCCGGCAAAAATTTTCGACAGGGTTCATCATTGATCGACAATTAATTGTCCATTGCATTGTCGATCGATGATAGACCCGCGTCGATCAGAATTTCGCTGCAGTGCGCGAGCGAACTTATTCTCAGACAGCGGTTTAGCATCGCCAGACAAAATATCAGCTATCAGATCACGCGCGTCGCGCAGCTGCATTGCAGCCAACTTTAGCTTTTACTGCGATATCGAGTGGAGCTGGAAGACGGGATTGCAATTATTGGAAGTTCCAGCTCCACTCGACCTGTTGCCCATCCAATTCCATATTGCAAAAGAGTACGCTGAAACTGGAACTAGAAGGACAATAATTTGAATTATTTTAGCGAATAAAGATAAAATCTGTCATTGTGCATTGGATTTGGATTTATTTTTGAGAAGTTAATTGAATTATAAGATCAGGAAATTTTTCCCAAAACCAAATGAGATTTGGTTGTTGTAGTCCGCAGCATCTGTGCGTTCTTTATTTTAAAGTCTGTGATATGAAAAAGAACGCGGCATATTCGTCAGAATGCCGCCATCTCACGTGTAGAAACACTGTAGCTCTTTCTAGCGAGGTGGCGGCAGTCTGACGAATAAGCCGCGTTCTTTTTCATATCACAGACTTTAAAATAAAGAACGCACAGATGCTGCGGACTACAACAACCAAATCTCATTTGGTTTTGGGAAAAATATCACTATTTTTCAACAAGATTCGTTTAACTTCCAATGTCTAGACTTTTTGAGTGAAATTTGACTAATTGGTCAATTATCCAATTAGCTAATTGAGACTTAAATGAGCTACTAAGATAAATTGTTATNACCACAAATCTACTGACAGTTTCAAGACATTACAGTCTCTTCTTCAGGATCTCTACAAGTGTGGCCCTCCCTTCTCAACTTTGATTGTAACAAGTAGAGTTGATAAGTTTAATAAGTGCTAAACAGAATAAATGACATTATAATAATTAGAAATGTGTTGAACATGAACTGCTGAGAGCTTGCTCTAACTCTGAGTGCACTGCAATGAGTCAGGTTGAATTTAATTGAATAACTTTGGCATGAATCAACTCTAATATTCACTGGGCACTCAGAATAAACATTTATATAGTAACTCATTTTTACATAACAACATTATTTGGTCAAAAATACATGCAAAACACAAAAGTTAGTTGTTAGTTGTTAGTGAATGGAATGCAATTGTAATGATTGACACTGTCGCTACAATTTCATACATGTGCGTTGCCTTGCTCTGCTAGACCATGACCAATGACCAGGCCCAGCGCCGGGCGCCCAGCTAATGCAAGCGATGAAATTATTTTGCCGATGTTATCTGTCTTGTCTGGCGATGTTAGAATATTCAATAAGTCTCAGAATAATTCTGAGAATAAGCAAAAATAAGTTTGAGAATAAGTTTGCGCCGCGCGCTAAACGAAATTTTCGACAGGGCCAGGGTCTATCATCGATCGACAATTATTTGTTAATTTAGATCGATGATAGACTGTGCACACGTTGCGTTGCAATTGCGCGCCCGCGCCTGGCCCCTGTTCTACTCAGTGAACTGAAAAGTCGTAGACGCGTGCAGCAAGCGCCGAGTATTCGGGTCACGCAGCGCGGGAACCCGGAACATGATAGATTGTTGTAGGATTTCACCCTACCCTTGCTGGCGGGATTTTATCCCTGGCAAGGGGCGGATTGAAAATCGCGCGCACCGACGGTAGGGTAAAATCCTACAAGATAGATTGATAGACCCAAAGAGAGACCCTGTCGATCAGAATTTCGCTGTGCACGTGCGCGCGCAAACTTATTCTCAGAGTCGAGTCTCGATCTCAGACAGCGGTTAAGCTTCGCCAGACTAGACAAAATATTTGTAAGGTTTCACCCTACCCTTGCTGGCGGGATTTTATCCCTGGCAAGGGGGCGGATTGAAAATCGCGTGCACGGCGCCGACGCGGTAGGGTAAAATCCTACAAACAAAATATCAGATCAACACGTTGGCTGCCATGCCTGCGCGACGCGTCGCGCAGGCATGGCAGCCAACTTTAGTTTTTACTGGGAAAGTGGGATATCGAGTACAGTGGAGCTGGAAGACAGAATTGCAAAATTCAATTGGAAGTTCCAGCTCCACTCGACCTGTTGCCTATCCATTATATCGCAAAAAAGTTCGCTGAAACTGGAACTAGAAGGACAATAATTTGAATTATTTTAGCGAATAAAGATGAAAGATATTGATAAAATCTATCATTGGATTTGGATTTATTTTTGAGAAGTTAATTGAATCATAAGATCAGGAAATTGTCAAAAATTATTTGAAAGTGAAAATGAAATAGCACGGTGTTCATGAGAATCTCTAGCATCATGATCAATGATCAAGAAACACAAATTTGATTTTGATTCAATGATTCGATTTCGAGCATTGGTTATTTCTTGTAATGTTTATGTTTCTTGTAATGAATATGATGAATGTTCCTGTTAGTGATGAGTGTTACTGTTAGTGTTAGCTTAAACATTTAAATGTTAATGTTATTGTTTCAATTTCAAAAATAAAATGAAAAATCATGTTCGAATGAATGTCCTCGTGGTTCGAGAATTCTACTCTTTGATTTTAGAGCGATCTGACATCTGTTCCACTTTCAGTTATAGTTCACTTTCAGGATTACATTTACAGTTCATCGCTAGAGTCCAGAGAATAGAAAATGGTTTCTCGAGACGATGGATTGTAGTAATCGACCAGCGAGATTTGGGCTGGCTTTCTGTCCATCACGGTGAATTTCGAATCTAATGGAATGACAAGTTCGAAATCTTGCTTCTTTGTCAGTGGATCGATGTATAGTTGAAGTCTTTGTCCTCCCTCTTTGATATCGTACCTGGCGATGTTCTTGAAGTCGTTTCCATCCTCTCTCATTTTCCCTTCCACAAGCGATTTGGTGATAATCATGCCAGTTGGTACCGAAACCTCTAACAAAAACATGGTCGAGCTCGACTCTTTTGGGAGACGGAATCCGACTTTGACCATAGCTCTCCGTCCACCTACAGCTTTAGCACTTAGTCTGAAAATTGGCTCGTACTCCTTTCCAGTTATGTGGTAAGTCGAGATGAGCTGTACAAATGCAGTTCCATGACCACTTAATCGCAGCTTATATTTGCCAGGACCATTGTTGATAATGACTTCCTTTGTCGACAGCTTTGTTTCCTCCCGGATACGAATCCGTTCAAAGAAGGTGTTCCCCTTACCTAGCAATATTTGCAGATCAGTTCCATTGCTTGGGTTTATCAGATTCGTCCAAGTGGCGAAAGCGGACAGTGCTTGTAGGCCTATCACGGTGTCTTGACTCGATCTGAAACCCCCATTTTCGCTCCTCTGGTCAGCCAGCCACATCACCATGGGAAGGACAGTTCCTTCCATGTCAAATTGCAGGAGTGAAAGCAGCACTGCGTATCCGGTCGCTTCTATTGATCTACTTGATGCTCTCATTCCATCGTATTCCAGATTTTCTTCACACGTGGCGAACTTGTGCTGACCAGATTGTGTTGAACCCAAACAAATGTTGCTATCTTGAGAATCATTCGAGTTGGTGGAGTTGATTATTCCGTGTACTCTACAAAGCGATATTGCATACTCAACCATGTGATAATAACAGCAATCCCTGGAGCTTTGTCTTGCCAATTCAACAGTTGCATTGCAAAGCTTTTCCATGCTTTCGGATGATTTGGCTGACGGAGAATCACAGACATTGTTTTGTTTAATTGGCCCCATTTCGAGGGTCGAGATGAGGAGGAATGATTGCCAATATAGCTCCCTATTCTCGTGATAGCTGTATTGGTACGGTGCCCAACCTTTTCGATCGAGGGAGACCTTGCCACTCTCTTTGTCCGTTTTCATCCAACTTAGCATGTAGTCAAGGTCCCTTTCTATTGGACGGCAATCAATTTTGATTATATCTTCGGGGAACTGATTTGCTACTCGGTAAACGAATGAGGTAAGCCAGTGGCTTGTCGGTTGGCCCCTGAATATGGAATATCCATAGCTATTGTAGTATGAACCCTGTCGGTATGCAAGCTGTTGTTGCCACCCGACATTCAGTCCGTGTCTCACATTGTATTCGATGTGTTCAGGGAGGTCGTTGTACATGGATCTGAGGTACTTTGCAGCAAAGACGTTGATCGCTATTTTGTGCATGTTCTGTTCTCCACACCCTGAGGGAAGCTGTATCAAACTTGAGATCCCTGATACAGCCTCGCCCAAGATATCTCCAACTGCAACTAGCTTCAACTTGTGGGAACCTGCTATATATGTCTCGGGTAGGCTCACCATCATATACGATCTCTCGATACTATCATCATCGTTTTTCATAACGAGGAGACTGCTTACATCGACTACTTTCTCTCCACCAGGCTGAACAAAGAGACTCTTCTCGATAGCATCTGAGTCACCCAAATTCGATATTGCTTTAACCAGAATTTCGTGATTCCCAGCTTCCGTAAGAGTTATCGTGTAGTCGGTAGTAATCGCCTCGTTTGGGGGCACGGAAAACGAGGTGCTCTTCTCGGGCCAAAGTTTGGACGAGATTTCCAACGCGACATCAGCAGTCTTACTCTTGTAGTTGAATACTCTGATGGGAACTGTTATTCTTTCACCCACCGTGCCAGAGTAGGGGAGATCAAGACTGATGAAAAATGGCATGAATGTCTCCAACTGGACTTCGTTAGAGAATCCTAGCCCTCTGTTAGGCGACAGCCCGAAGGCACTCCCAGTCCAGCTGGTAATGGTGTCAGGGGCTTCCAGGGAGAGGACTGTTTGTCCATTCTCGTCACTGGTTGTGTCAGTCCAAATCCAACTCTCTGGGAAGAAATTCCTGGCTTGCGGCTCGTCCTCAACTGCCTCTTCTATTTCACTTGACATATCCATATCGTCACTATCAGCATACTCATAGTCCATTTCCAATAATTGTGTGGGCCGCATATTACCTCCATACTTGCGGCCGTAAGACCAGGGACCATCATAATCGACAGCTGGTTCAGAATACTCGTATATGTTCATGTTGGTATCTATTTCAAGTCCTACATTAGTCAGCAGGTCCTTGACATCAATTATCTTCACCTCAGTGCTGGACTTGCACTGGAACGGATCATCACGCTTGCAACTGAGATCTTTAACCACTCCTTCGTCTAGGTACCGAAGAAAACTGAGAGTTGATTCCTTTGTTAGAACCTTGCATGGCTCCCGGAGAAGTGTTAAACTAGAGTCAGTGACGCTTATCCCAACAAATGATGCTGGGTCACTTGTCAGTGTTAGTGATATCTTGTCACCAGGTTTCACAGTTGATGCCGAGAATTGTAGCTGCATTTCGTGCTGCAGTTCCTCCTCCATTGGGATGTCGAGATAATCGGCCACAATGAACCCATTAGCACTATTTGCAGACAAAACGATTAGTTTAGACCTGACTATCATATCTGAAGGCAGTTCGAGAGTGAACTCAGCAATGGATTTGTCATGTTCAAAGGTGTTCCACATTGGTTCCGTCATCCATGACTTCACGATATTACCCTTAGAGACGAGTACAAAGTTGAGTATTTCAAAGCGAGACTTGGACACCAACTTGTACATCATTGTGTCCCCAGCCCGGTATTGTTCCACATGATTAGTCTTGTAAAATCTGACAAAGTCACCAGACTTTGAAACCAGTCGTTCCGGTTGGAAACATGCGAATACTGTTTCACAAGCTGAATCTGAGTCCATTTCTGCAGTTATCTTAACTGCGCAAGCAGCTTCAGGAACATTGAATGAAACAACAACTTTCCCGTCTTTGACAAAGACTTTCTTAGTCTCATACTTCAAGTCCTGTAGGCCAGATGTCATGGTCACCTTGATGGGTACATTCTTCAGTTCATCAGCAGTCATGGTCTCTGCATGGACATCCAGTTCCACGTAGTATGGGAAACCAGCGGCATAATGTGTCTCCGTATTCGGGCTGAATGTCATTTGCACAGACGACTGGCTGAATTTAGTTGAGAAATCCAATTCTTCTACCATGAATCCCTGAGGGGAGAAAATTTCGTTGAAAGGTCAATATTCGATATGCTGGCAAGTCAAAATTCATAAAACTTCAACTTGTGTTTCAGTGAGAATGTCGATGCTGCTGATATAGCTTTCCGAATGCTATCCTTGTAGTGTCGACTGTTTCGTGCGCACGAATCAATAGACAGATAACATCCAGTGACAACTATAATATGTGCTGTAAACTTCGGCATTCAACACTATATCATACTGCAGGGACTGCAGTACACTCACCCCAAATTCATCCGAGACAGTTGCTGCAATGATAAGGGTGGAAGGTGTGCACCAAGGGTTGAAAAGATATTTCAACTTGCTTCCTGTTAATTCGCCTACATCAACCTGAAGGGAAAATGGGTAGGTTTAGTCTTTCAGATTCTCGCACGTGTTCAAGTCACAGAAAGCATGCACACGCCACACACCTTATCAAAGTACAAAAACACAACTACACAGCACGATTTGACACGCACAGACGTCACACACACACACACACACACACACNTTGTCCACTGCAAACTTGAGATTAACTTTCCCATTGACTGGTTTACCATAGGTGTATGTGGCAGTCAGTTTCCCCTTCACTGTTGTATCATCTCTGTCAATGTGACCAGGACCTACAGAGTGTATGAATATCATAGTTATATCATAGTTGTTATATCATAGTTGTTATATCATAGTTATATCATAGTTGTTATATCATAGTTGTTATATCATAGTTGTTATATCATAGTTGTTATATCATAGTTGCAATCGTAATTCACGAGTCCGATACTGATGCGTATAACTGTGTACAGCCGTAATATGGCTGTGGATCACGTTATATTATGGCTGTGGATCACGTTATAATTGCTGTGTACCTTGGATTTCAACTCCGAATTTGGGAAGAACGTACTCCTCGACGGAAAAGGAGCAGGAAGCGGAGATCATGACACCGATCAGGGACTCGACGGATATCATGTAACTCCCCAGCTTAGCTTCCTCTGCCAGGATAAACTCGCCCTTGTGTATAACACCGTTCTCACTGTCAACATTGCTATCCTCAAACACCTGTATGAGCAGGAAGGGTTATGATTCGTAGCGTAATAGTACGTAGGTATCATAATTCTAGTAGTTCCGACAAATGTTCCAAAAAGTGAATAATGGGCCGGGAATTCGCCAGGAATCATTAAATTTTGATTATCACTAATGTCCTATATGGCCATTGACCATGAATCTCAAATTAACAATTCTTCAGAATCAGATGAATGAAAAGGATGCGGCAAGTTATATGCAGCAGCTCATGAAATAAGTTGAGAGTATAGTACGAACCTTAATTCCATCGGGGTTAGAGATTTCCACTGACAGTGTTCCATTACTCACTCCTTGTAACGACGAGTCGATAGAGAATCCTCGGAACCTGGGGACATGGGATGAAGTTCCTTGCTTCCACGAACAAAAAACAATTTTCTGTGCTCTCGACACCAATCTATCGGGAAATGCATGAACTGCGCTTCCAGTCATTGATGGATGGTACAAACTGATGTACAGTGCCTACAGCCATGCAAGCGCATATGCAGTGGAAACTCGGAATTAACGATTGTTACTCGATTAGTCTATCGAAAATCTAGAATCTATTCAAAACTTTTTCTAAGAATTATATCATATAAGAACGAATACTTTCCTTTCTGATCATAATGACCCTACCTAACATATTGAATATCCTAAAAAGTTGCTACTGAATAAACAAAATATGCCCGCCAAAACTGCAAATCAGTTCCTGTCACTTCTAAAGAAAGGTGTATGCTTTCTAACAAGACATTGTCCAGCTGGCACAGACTGAAAGGCAGCAAGGAATTCCCTGATCAGCTCCAAGTCGCAAGAATCCAAGGATTTGAGCGAATCCTCGCTCAAATGCTCAGGCAGGTACTGCGGCGGAGATTCCATGTCGGCAATGAGGAATGTTCTCAGCGTGTACTGCAGGTACCACGAGTCGATGGAGGGAGGACATGAATTGGACTGCAGTGCTGTGCTGTCTTTGTGAAGTAACATGAGGTAGTCACGTGATGCCTGGTTCATAGCACCATCACCTTTTCGGTCCATGTACATTACTGGGTCATAGCACAGTTGGTAAAACCCCATTTTGTTTAGGGCTTGGTGAGTGAGCTTCACATTATCCAATTTGCTGAAATAGTCGTCGAAGCGACAATTAGGATGGGCAAGAGTGTCACACAGGATAGCCTTGATCCCCTCTGCGAAGAAATCCGGGAAATTAGTGACGGCGAAATGTTTCATTTCCTCAAAGAGTTTTCTCATGAAGCCACGCCCCTTCCATTCTTGGCGTGTGATCATGTAGTCAATGTAAACGGTGGCACACTTGGGCACAACAAAGAATGACATCCCTGATACTACTTGCTGAGTTGCTGAGTGCACCATCACGATAAGAAATCCGAAGAGCTCCCCCTCATACCCACGCCCATTGGTATACTCGGCTATATCCTCCACTAGAGACGTGTTATTGATACTCGGATATTCGCATTTCATCGCATAGAACTGCTCAATGTACGTGATGAATGGATCGGCTGAGTGGTAGCTTTTAAGGGAAAGTATTTTAAATTCGGCGCCACCGTCTTTGTTCATCATAAATGCTTCGTTCGAGGCCTCAAATCGAGTCTTTGACTCAACCAAGCATTGCTAATGTGGTAGGAAATTTCCGATTATTCTCGAAAATATGAGACAAAAAATTCTGTGTCAGAACCCTATTGCAAAGTCTGAAAAAAAGGACCGCACTATTCTGTAGAAATACTTGATTGACGTCGGAGCGCACTCTAATGGTTAATTGGTTATGTTTAACTTCTATACTTATCCCATTTTTGGAAAACTATACGAATATTTGGCCAATAGCAAAGGTTTGTACTGTTATCTATATAAAAGAGAAAGTGACGAGCAATCCAAAAAACTCGAAAACAGAAAAGAACTGGTTTTTCGCGAAAAATCACCGTGATTAAAATTCACGATATTCGTGTGGCCCAATTTGCGCGTGAGAATACGTCACTTTAGCGTCATTTGAGCTGCCCACGTACAGATAACCATATATGCAGCAGATAAGAGCATGCATGCCTCTGTGTGTGTGCAGAATTACGAGACAAATTACTCATCACACCAAATAACCGATATTTCATGCTCTTATAGCAAATTGGTTGTAAATGATAAGAAAAACCGTGACTACAGAACATTGACTATCTTCGATTTATTGTTTTATTTGATGCGACCCAGTAGGTATTCATAAGCTATGCGACCAGACAGAATAAAGATCAAATAATCATGATATCATGGTCCATATCAAACGCCGTTTCCCTTTACTGCAGTAGTGCAGTAGTGCAGTACATAGGTACATAGGTATAACATATGTCACGTACCTTACTGTTTGTCCAGGCTTGTAAATCGGTTTATCCGTCTGGATGTATGTCTTAAACCCGCTTTTAGACGGGTAGAAGGTTTTTCCAGCAATCTTGAAGTCACCATAGTCCTCAAGATACGCATCCACATCCACATTATTTGTCCCGTCGGTCCCGTCTTGTGGGATCTGAAGTGCAGTGGTATAAGAATATCGGTATACCAAACACAGCATAGGTTCTGAGAGCGTGATCAATCCCATGGAGCAGGGGCGAACAGTTGCAGCGCCCAGGATGCTTACACAGCTCAGGATGAAGGTATAGGCTATAGTTCCTATCTAAGTATGATGTAAGAATGTAGGACGTAGGTACCTGTGTCAGTGTAAGGTACCTGTGTCAGTGTAAGGTACCTGTGTCAGTGTAAGGTACCTGTGTCAGTGTAAGGTACTTGTAGGTAGGTATAAAGTGTACAATTGTCCTGAATCAGTTTCCCGTAGTGTCTATTATACCTGGCTGTCAGTGCGACAGTCTCATCTAACTCCCTAGTTCAGGTATGTATCATACACACTGTATAGCTCACGTCTATATGATCCACAAACCTGTATCGGAATATCCACTATCTTCTCAGATGGTAGTATTGGGAACACGTCTGTGGTCAGGACAGTCCTGCAGAAAAAGAGAGATAAGCTTCAAATTGACCATCGATTGAACTGGCTATCTTACTACTTATAATTCGTCCTCATATATATGTTTATAGGTATCTTTGTCTGCCGAGGGTCCTGCTAGTATTATTCAAAATAGAGTTTTCATCATGGATTGCTACTCAAATAGATGACCGGGCACTAGGCAATCAAATTGGTCACTGAAAAACTGGACACTTTATGGGGGAATGTGGAGGTAAAGTGGGGCATTGACGGGGGACATTGAGACTGTCGCACTGACAGCCTGTTCATAGAGTACGAGGCAGTGTCTTACTCGATGCGACGATAGTCCCCACTGCTGTAGTCGTGAGTGACGGTGTAGTACTTCACGGTGATGTTCCCCCTGTTCTCAGTGAACATCATCAACTTCATATTGGACTGAAAACAGGGGTGTTAGATCGACCATGCGGCTATTGTTGTCTGGAGCTGACAACATGAGGCTCAGACTGACAACAGGGGTATCAGACTGACAACATGGGTATCAGACTGACAACAGGTGAATCAGACACATAATACCTTCTGGCTATTTTCGTGATACGTGCTCGCCCTCACTGCGTTCGGGCATTATATCGCACGTCTCCCTCACGCCAGAAGATATTATTTATTCATATGGCTCATACTGACAACATAAACTTACCATAACTGCTCATAACTGACCAAAATGACACTAACAGCATGAGGTTACCTGGTGACCAATCCGATATGCAGGTGGAGAGAGGATAATGAAGGGTGGTGCTCCTTCTCCAGCGGTACACAGCACGAGGGTTGCTGTAAGTACCGCAACTAATATCATGTTGCTAACGG
Source organism: Beroe ovata (assembly GCA_946803715.1). NCBI lineage: Eukaryota > Metazoa > Ctenophora > Nuda > Beroida > Beroidae > Beroe > Beroe ovata. The sequence continues at coordinate 63,860 of CAMPET010000305.1, forward strand.
GAGGAGCGGTTAACATTCTGGGTTTGAGTTTTGAATACCTATAGTAACGGAAAAGTTGGAACATGGAACTTGAAACGCTGTTTGCATTGAATTTGCAATAATTGATAAAGCTAAAAGCAGACTGAAATTATGTCCATCCATAATAAATTTTATCGAAGGGACAAGATAGGAATACAGTTACACGCATATAAGAGTACGATAGATCGAAGTGTAGCCATGTATATTGTATGCCCATGTATATTGTATGAGCGCGTTGCGTGAGAACACACGCGATGCACAGTACATACACTCGATATACAGTGAAGTGTGCGCGCCGCACACGTTTCTTGTTAACGATATAGATCAACCATATTACGATGTACTTTTTGTGTAAACTTGCAGTTGCAGCATTCTGTGTATAGTATTCTGTGTATAGTATTCTGTGTATAGTATTTTGTTCTATGCATGATCTCTCATCTCAGATCTATGCATAAACGCTTATCGGATTTTGGTTGAATCATGTTTAGGTATCGCTAAACAGTGATACTCAAAGGAGGCCCAGCATTACCTGAATGAAATGTCCACCTGGAGACTGCACTCAGTCTCTGTCTTACCAGTAGGAACTAGGATACGGATTTGCATTTAAACCGTGGCACTGTTCTCAAATACGCAATACGCATATTTTAATTACAATTAACAAAGAGTGCATGCTTTATTGATCCCTGACACCGTACCAAATCATGTAGCAACCTATCGTTTTGAAATCGGTATTTGACGCAATGACTCATTCTTCTGAATATCAACAGACACCAAAACAATTGCCTCCATTATCATCGCAAACCTTTCCAAACTCGAAAGATGGGATAATGATTTCCCTGTAGGAGCTTTTAAGGCGAAGCTATTGATTTATTGTTCTGTTATTTTCATTGTAATTGAAGCACCTGCAAAGTTCAAAAAGGACCTATGATGCCGTGCATAATGCCCACATCTTTGTTCGCCTCGGTGTGATGATTCTCCGTAGTTTAAAAGACAAAGCTCGCCGCAATATGAATAGTATAGCTGCTATAATGCCTTACTCAATCTCAATTACTCAATCTCGGCGGAAACGAAATCCGAATAAGCCAACATTCATATGATTATGAATGAGTCGATTGCAACACATATGGGTTTTTCTGAGTTATTACTCTATGACATATCCCTGACACCACTTCATAATGTATGGCTGACACCACTTCATGATGTATGGCTGACACCACTTCATAATGTATCCCTGACACCACTTCATGACATTCCACTCTATGACGTGTCGGCTGTCACTGAGAACAGACAATTACGATACACTGACGTAACCACGTAGGTATATCAGGCACCCGGTTTTTTATAAACGCATCCGTTCGACTTCGACCTTGTGTTAAGTATTTACATATTAACATCAGTAATCAGTTGATTGTCGACTAATTTTGTCCTGAAAGAGACAAGAAACAAAGACACTTGCAAATTGCAAGACCTATCCTCGAAAACACGTGAGTCTCTGTCAATACAATATACATGTGTTAGCCCATCTTTTAATGAGTTTTCGCAACAGACTTAACTAAAAAATTAACCTAAGGCTAAGCGCAAATACACTCAGAAGGCTTATATGATATGAACTGTGAATTCAAAATCACTTCTCGCCTAAGGAAAGTGAATCATGAGGAACTGCAGTGATGAAACTCTCGTATTGTCTCCTCGGGAGGTTTTGTAGGTACTGGTTAAATAGCTGTATACCGGAAACTGCACCAACTTTCGAAAGCAAAAGCAGGAAATAAATATGTCATATTTTGTGGAAATCTCTCCGCGAAGACGTCATGAATTGGAGTATCGTGCGAATGCAGGAAATGCGTGTTTTTGGATTCTTATATAACAAACGAAGCTGATAAGATGTGACCATGATACCTGTTTCGGAATGATTGAATTATCTCGGTCAGGGAGACGAATTTGTAATCAAATTTGAGAATTTGTGGCGGGACCCGGAAAGNTTATTACAGTTCGATTTTCAATCGCCCTTGCCGCATCATGATACAATTAAGGAGATATCCTGAGGCAGAGCACGTGACTGGTGTTCGTGCCACTCCCGTGAGGTGGAAGCTTGCAGACGAAACACGGGGCGTTACCCCGTTACCCGCAACGCGATCAGAGGATATAAAAGGTAAGAAAAACATTTTGACAACCCTCTTTGAAATCACACAGTGTTTTCTGCCAACTCTATAACTCTTCGATTTCGTGCTTTTCAGCAAGAACTCCGTTTACTGTCAACTTATCAATTGATACATCAATAAATCAATGATGAGTTGTTCCGCTACTTCGTGTCCCCGAGTGTTGCTGGTTGGTGACTCCATTACGCGTCACATTCGCTTTCAGTCTGGGGACACGTTCACTTACCCGGGGATCACATCTCACCGGCTATTGCAGAAGGTATGTGATATTCGTCCTATGCGTGCTGTGAGCTGTATCCGAGTGAAGGCATTTCTAGACCTGAAGCCTCTAAAGTTCAAATTGAAGATGATTCATCAGCCATTCAGCCAGTGATGAATCTCTATATCATACACTCGCAAATTCTGTTTGTATCTACGTTACGGCATGTGCAACTTTTGAGCTTTAATGTGCGTTGCTATGGTTACGAATGGAGATGAGTGCGCGTGTCGATAGTCATTTCTGAGTTGGTGGGTGGTTTCCAAGGTGAGCGGACTATATAGCTAACGGACTATATAGGTGAAAACATGATAGTGGCTTATTTTCGGTTTAGCTACATCGTCCGCAAATGGGACTAAATAGCTAAATCTTCCCAGTTCTTTGCTTTATTACTCGTACTGTAGGGGTGCCGGTGAGAGTAAGGAAAGGGGTTACCGGTATGTGTACACATGGAGGAAAAGCGGATGGAAAGACGCGCACTTTACTGTGGAAACTGCTTACAATTGCTTACAATTGCGCGTCTTTTTCCTTCCCTCCGCCCCTTTTTTCCATGTGTACACATACGCGTTACAGTTAAGGCTGGGGTAAGTGCAAGTCAAATGGGAGGGAAAAATGCTCACAGGCATTTCCTATTGCTTATAGGGGAATGGGGAAAGGGGAGGTCAGATTTATTATTATTCCGTTGTTCCTTTGTTTTGAGACGTATCAGTTTTGATGCCTACTCATTTAAATTTCTTTAACTCACTCAGTATCACTGAGTATCCGAAATTTAGTGTACCACGCCGACTTGAAGTGTGTTCTAGTCTTTATTGTTATGATAATTTGTGTTGCTCTGTGTAGTGAGACTTCTGTTGCTCTGTATCTAGTGTGTTACTCTGAGTGTCTCTCTGTGTCTATTGTCTAATGAGTTGCTCTTAGGTTTCGGGCCTCGTTGTCCTGATGGTGGAGTGGGGCTAAAGGAACCGGCTGGGGCATTCGGTCCTAACTTTGTTATCGCGATAATATTCTCCCCCCGTCTAAAATGTTATCATTAATGAAATAATTGATGTTATTGACATCCCCATCATCATGTTGACACCACCATCATAGTAATAGTGATAAGGAATATCATGATCGCCTGAGTAGAATCATCTCGAAGTGTGTGTGTGTGTGTGTGTGTGTGNTGTGTGTGTGTGTGTGTGTGTGTGTGTGGTGTGTGTGGCCCTCTTAAATACGCTCAGCACCCATGGAACCCAAATGCAATGGCTAACGTGCCGCCATTATTCTCGCTGCACGTTTGACATTTTTCACGGAAGATTGATCGATTATGATATCATTATCACGATGTATTGGTATTTACACGATGTCGTGCACATTTTTTCTTGATAAATAGGTGAATTTTGACCAACTCTAATAGTAATGCTCTAATAAATTTGATTCAGGTGAGGAGAGATCGTGATCAGTTCCGTGGGGAGTGGGACCACGTGGTCATATTGGTGGGGGCAAACGATCTGGGCTACACAGACGAGGATGAGACCGTCACGGACATCCATGGCATCATGGCTGAGCTCCAGGAGCTCAACCCCGAAGCCACGGTGGACGTTTGTGATGTCTTGCCTCGGAAGGCGTGGACCAGGGACGTGCCCTCTACGAAACATCCCAACCAACACGCTCTCATCCTTAACCGATACCTGCACAGGGAGTATCCCGGTCGTGTGATCAGGTTGTACAAAAAATTTATCGGATCGGATGAGGAGGCTAACATAAAGCTCTACAAAAAGGACGGGCTGCATCCGGCACCTAAATGCAGTTATATTTTCAGGGAGTCGATCATGAGACACGTTGCAGGAAGACCGGACCCTGGGTACTACTACTCGATGCCCAACCCAAACTTCTACGAGGTGGAGACGACGAAGAAGGAGGTGGTGAACCCGGAGGCGGTGAACTGGGAGAGGAAGGTGGAGGAGCCGGATAGGGAGCCGGCGTACCTGGCTGCGGCCCTGTCAGCTGGGGTGCCTGTACAAGGTAATGTAAATGTTGAACTTTCCGAGAATCAGTTGCACACTCGACGGCGAATTTTTGGTCTCGGTCTATAACAGTTGTACGATATATCAGTGGCTATAAGAGGCACTTATAGGAGATCGTTTTTGTTCCCAAATAACCCGGTTAAACACCGGTGGTAGAAAGGTGGTAGAAAATTGATTACGCTTATTATTATTACGATATTTTTGATTTAGGTCTTAGATTTGTTGTAATTGGCGTCGGAAGTTATGGGAAGAGATGCAAAAATCAATTATACGGTGTAGCAGAAATTTGAATTTAACACCGTTGCTATGCGATTTAGGAGTTGCACGTGCGAATTAAATCCGCGCGTACGGATGCACTCCATTTTCGTAGTTTCTTTGTTTTGAAACGTTTCAATTTGATCCTCATCAAATTAAACTCATTTTGATTCTTTCTCACATTCACTTCAGAACGCCCACTTGACGGGCGTTCTAGTAATTATTCTAGAATTGAATAAGTTACACTTACTGTAAAGACTAGGAATAAATATAATGCAACAAAGAGCTCGGTCGTTCTCCTGTCCAATTGGACTCCAATAAAAATTAAAATCATTTCAGGGGAGAGGATCAGCATCAAGTCGGATGCTGTTGTTACGGGGAGAAGGGAGTTCGAGAAAGGGAGGAGTGAACAAGTTGAGGGGAGTTTGATCGTGCCGGAGGCTATGTGCGGTGTTGCTATCGGAAAGGTAGGTTGAATTATACTTCGTATCGTAAGAAAATATATCCTCTGCTGACCCAGAACAAGGTCAGAGTGTTTCAAGGTAAGAGTGTTTCAGTAGTCTGAAAGTGGTCATGAAGTGGTCAAGGAATCTCCAGGGAGTCATTGATATACCTTTTCTAATTTCTTTGACCAAATAATATGATAATGAGCGTATCGAAAGTTGAGGCCTGAGGGTAATTTCAATATGAGTAATTATGTAAAAATATGATAACTGTCCTCTTAAAACAAATTACTGAACAGGGAGGACGCAACATCAAGAAGGTCATGGCTGAGTCTGGAGCGACTGTGACACTTGCTCCAGCAACGTGCGGGACGTTTAGGGAGTTCTCCATTCGGGGGACTCGTCCTGAGGTGACTGCGGCCACCTCTATGATGAGACAAACCATTGCCAACCATGGTAAGTGCAGCATAATTGCTATGATCATGTACCAATATACTACCATGCTAAAACTGAACTTGGTCAGTTACATCAAATTTTTCGAAAAAATCTCCAGCTAACCTATCATTCTATCAACAGGCAAGTTGGATAACATAAGGAAATTGAGGAAAGACAACGCAAGCAGATCTTCCTTTTCTGGCACAGCTGGAAAATGGAAAACTGTGCCAAAGAGTAAACACCGTGCAGGTTTAAAAGAAATTGGATCACATCATGAATAGGACTACAGGAAACGAGTAAAATGATGAAATTGTAGAACTTGCGAATTTGGACAATGTTTAATGCATACTATTCTTTTGCCCGAAATGAATTACTGTATCATGATCATGCTACCAGACTGTCAAGTGAAGTACCTATCCAGATAACGATTCGCAGATTTATAATCTGAATGTTTTCAATGAAACAAGAACTTTTCCTCAGATGACGGTAAGAGATGTGATGTGAGAAGAGTGCACATCTATGATGCTGACAACAGCTGTCCTATTCCTGTCTCGCACTGGTGAGTTATGAATTATTTTTGTAAGTATTTACAAAGGCTATCGCTACCTTTTGATTGAAGAGATATATTCAGAACCACAATAAGAAATTGACCAAGTCTGCTGTTTCCTCATTGATTTTTTTCACAGGAATGAAGTAGTAGAGGCGAGGAGAACCCAACATGCTGAAGTGCTAACAAAGAGGCCAGTGTCTAAGAGGACGAAAAGAAAAGCAAAAGGTATGCGTGATGATCAAATGTGTATCTTCCATGAACGAAAATATACCTCATGCCATTAATTGATATATTTTTGTATGAAAAATTTCTCGCAGTACAATACGTTACATTGACGATGTAACTCCAGGTAGTTCAAAGGAGGGAGGCATTGAAAAACAGAAGCAGAACGTCCGTCACGATAAGAACGAAAAAAGAAGATCTGTGGGGGAGTGCAGCAGGAGTGAGCATAACTCGGAGACGCACCTCATTCTGAGAGGAGGTGGTGAGGAGGAGTCAGAGGAGTCGGCACAGGAGACTCCCAAGAAGCGGCAATACAGAAGAAGTGGAAAATCTAGACTTGTCGGGGAAAGGAAGAAGATCAGAAAAGTGACCCCTGCTCAAGATGTTACTCCACCTAACAGCGGTGCCACAGAGGAGAGTGACATCCCGACCACGCCCAAGTCGCGCAAAGAGTCGAAAGCACAGTGGAGAAGAACACCGAAAGGGAAAGAAAGTGTGTCCAAAAGTAATAGAAAGTATCGGGACACAGAGAAAGGAGCAGAAACTACGAAGCAGTCAAACAGACAGCGACATCTGAGTGATAAGTGGAATGAGTCTCACAGAGGGGCCATGATCAAGTACATGAAGACAGAGAAGTGGAAGACTGCTCAAGCTAACGCAGTAATCACGTATATGAAATCTGAAAAATACAGGGAGCAGCATAATGAAGCTATGAAGCAGTACATGGGTACAGACGAGTACAAATTAGCGCAAAAACGAGCGATGGACACATACATGGGCACTGAGCAGTATAAGGAAGCGCATGCACATGCAATGGACGAGTATAGGAGAACAGCAGGGTACATGGAGGCACAGAAGAGAGCTATGACTGCTTATATGAAGACAGAGGGATGGTCAGCAGCACAGAAGAAGGGGATGCTGGCCTACATGGAGACGAAAGGATGGCAGGAGGCAAGCAGACGGGCAATGAGGAGATATGGGGCTACCCAGAAGCGGAAGGAGACTCAAGAGGCGTATGAACTGTCAAAGAAAGCAAAGCTCAGAAAAGAGAAATATAAGAAGAACTACATGTGGTACAGGAAGTCCGTCAAGAAAGCGGCAGTGAGTAAGAGAGTGTGGGGCTCTAAGGGAGAGGAGAAGTCTGCTGAGGGAGAGGGTGAGGAACAGCAGTCGGGATCTGTACCTCGACTCTCTAACAAGGAAGCTATGAAAGCTATCCGATCGCATGATGTAAGTGTGGTAACAACAATATCACTAGTGTTATAAATCCGTTGTTCATTGACATTAAGTATGTTTCATCAGCATCCATCAGTAATCATTCTCTAACTTCAGGTACCAGAGTACGTCGCAGGGGCATACAAGACATCCGAGAGANTGAGAGAACTGGAAGGTTTCAGAACTCCATCTCTTGATATGTTGTCGCTCATTGTCGTGAGTTCCGTAATGAATGGTTTTGAGCGATATTCATATTCATCTTAGACATAATTATGACGTCATCATTAGTACAATGTAAGCAAAATTTCGCAATTTTGAAGGAAGCTTATTTTCAAGACTTTGTAGGAATTTTTTCAGACATCAGTAGGCTGCTCGATCGCAATTTGTAATTGTACATTCGATCTTATGACATGAGTTCAATTCTTTCGAAAAACTAATAAGTTAATGACGTAATTAACCTAATTAAAGTCAGTATCTCTACATCTGAAAGAGGAAGACAACTTTTTCTAACGAGCTATTACACCTTGGTTCTTGCGTGTTTTTTCTGATGATACTGGTTTAAGAAATTCCAAAACCTTATTAATCCATTGACCTAATTAGCCTAATTAAGGTCGATATCTCGTGATTTAAAGCAAATAGGCGGGTTTTTTAAACGGGATGTGTTACCGTGGTTCTTGTTGTAACTTATGGGTGACAATAACTCTTTTTTGACCCAATTAACTGATTAAATAATTGATCAATTAGTCCATTTTTGCTCACGGCTCCCGAATTTCAAACTCACAGTATCAAAAAATGAAAAAGAGTGATATTTTCCCAAAACCAAATGAGATTTGGCTGTTTCTGTTCGCGGCATCTGGCATTCTTTATTCTAAACTCAGTGATATGAAAAAGAACGCGGCATATTTGGCAGACTGCCGCCACATCACGTGTAGAAACACATCAGCTTTTTCTAGTGATGTGGCGGCAGTCTGTCAAATATGCCGTGTTCTTTTTCATATCACTGAGTTTAGAATAAAGAATGCCAGATGCCGCGAACAGAAACAGCCAAATCTCATTTGGTTTTGGGAAAATATCACTCTTTTTCATTTTTTGATACTGTGAGTTTGAAATTCGGGAGCCGTGAGCAAAAATGGACTAATTGATCAATTATTTAATCAGTTAATTGGGTCAAAAAAGAGTTATTGTCACCCATAAGTTACAACAAGAACCACGCTAACACATCCCGTTTAAAAAACCCGCCTATTTGCTTTAAATCACGAGATATCGACCTTAATTAGGCTAATTAGGTCAATGGATTAATAAGGTTTTGGAATTTCTTAAACCAGTATCATCAGAAAAAACACGCAAGAACCAAGGTGTAATAGCTCGTTAGAAAAAGTTGTCTTCCTCTTTCAGATGTAGAGATACTGACTTTAATTAGGTTAATTACGTCATTAACTTATTAGTTTTTCGAAAGAATTGAACTCATGTCATAAGATCGAATGTACAATTACAAATTGCGATCGAGCAGCCTACTGATGTCTGAAAAAATTCCTACAAAGTCTTGAAAATAAGCTTCCTTCAAAATTGCGAAATTTTGCTTACATTGTACTAATGATGACGTCATAATTATGTCTAAGATGAATATGAATATCGCTCAAAACCATTCATTACGGAACTCACGACAATGAGCGACAACATATCAAGAGATGGAGTTCTGAAACCTTCCAGTTCTCTCAATTTCTGGTCTACAAATTTCCATATTTTTTGCGTGATATTTGTGCCAAAGTGTCCCAATTAACCTCAATTATCTCAATGATCTTAGCGAGTTAGATCAACTTTGACCATATGGCTGGAAAGTACATTAAATTTCCTTTCGTTAATATGGCATCCGTTTCTCGCTATCTTGTAAGCTTCATGTCGAAAAATGCATCTGAAAATCATCAATTTTTCGAAACGTCAAATTCGAAATTTGCAATTTTGTGACGTCATTATAACGTCATTGAAGCGCATCAAAATTATTTTGAGGACCGAATATGAAAAGCTCTATCTTTCTTCTTTCCAACAACAGTTCGACATTTCTTGTATCTTTATTGGTTCAAAAGATATAAGCGTTCAAAGAGGGGTCATTTTTGATGAAATTGTGTTCCCTCTCTGTATGTATTATATATATGATCGTAACCCTAAAAACGACAAACACCCTCGATTTCGGCGATTTCAAGTCGCTATAACTTCGCCATTTCTCATCCGATTGACTTGAAATTTTGGTTGCCGCCTCTCTATGGTCCAAATAGACGGAAAACGAAGTTTCATGACAATCGGATAAATATAAGCGGTGTTATTGATAGTCGAAATTCGGCGAATCCGTAAAAACATATAGTAGGGTCTGGCAAGCGCCGCAGCTTTTCGCGCGTTACATAAACGCATCAAGCTCACCGAGTCGGCCCTTCGGGCCTCCTCGGTGACCAAGCTCGCAAAAAGGGCCCTTCGGGCCCTTTTTGCTCGCATGTTTAACATTAGCTACAGATGCCGCGAGGGGCTTGCCAGCCCCTTGANTAGTACGTGACATTGATCGTCGACCCTCGTTTAGAATCTGAGAGTGAGAACTGAGAAGCATCCAATGCTGTCTTTTTGATTTTAAGTTAATCTCGGTCAACGTAACAGATATTTTGTGTTTTCGAATTTGATGTGGAGATAAAATAGATGAGATGGAATATTTCCATGAAAGCTACTGTAATATCACCAAAACCGTTGAACGGTTGTATGAAATTATGTAACTTTATCTCCCTCCTATATTATAAACAAGGGAATCTGTTGAACTGGTTCGAGAGTTATCAACTCACACTATAAGAACATGTTCATAAGAATTTATGAGTCTTTTTATCACATAAATTGTCAGTGTATGAGTATCATGATTTATAGAATTTCTAATAATTAGAGTATAGTCGAATACATTTCTGAATTTCTTTTTCCTACATTCGAGCAAGTGCAACGTATGGCTAAGCTTCCAGCAGCTACTATAGCATGTTTTGATTTAACCGTCACCTAATATCTTAGGATTTAGCCGATGATGACCAGACGTTAAGTGTTGACAAGTGTTGATACCCGACTACAATGTTGACACCCGACTACTGAAGAACATCGGAATGAAGGTAAGAAATGTATCCATGACCATCACCTTTACTCTTCATCGCGACCTTATTGTACATGTTGAGTGTTGTTTGTGAATAAAAATTGGAATGGAGGGATAGCAGAACGCGTTTTTATGAAGGAGCACTTCACAGGAGTTTGACGTGTGTGTGTGTGTGTGTGTCTGTATGTCTGTGTGTGTCTGTGTCTGTGTCTGTGAACGTACAAATACGAAAATATGAAATTGAATGAATTCAAATTTCGGTGTACATCATTTGAACATGGCCACACTTTTAGGAGAGCTTCGACAGAGCAAGAGGGATTGACCGAAGCAGGCACGAAAACCCGTGATTGCAGAGCGACATGCAATAGGTCGAAAGCCCCAAAAGGTAGGCAGTTGTACAATGTCCATTGTCCACATCATGTCATCATTTGAAGTAGCCCTTATTATTCGTAGCTACGTTTATACATTAATGTGGAAAAGTAGTTGATGTTACATCCTGATTTCAGTGGCTGCGGAAAAGAGTCTCTCAGCTGATGAGGCTGCAATGGGTGGGCTTGCTTCAAATGTTGAGAGGAAAGAGAAGAAAAGAAAGACCAGGTCGAAGATAACCCGCAGACTCAACAATGAAAAGGACGAGGAAGACACTGACAGTTGGGTCGTGCTCAGAGGTGGTGGAGATGAGAAGGAAGAGGTTGCTGCTGCTGGTGGAGATGAAACACCTAAGAGAAAGAGGCGAAGAAGAGGCAAGGGTAAATCCCGGCACGTTTGGAAGAAGACCAAAACGACAAGAGTTGTTGCTGATGTCTCGCCAGTCTCACCGCCGTCTGCTGAAGACGATGCTGATCAGGAACCTGCAACACCCAGTTCTCATGCTGAGCTCAGAGCAAGGTGGAGACTCACTCCATCTGGCAGAGAGAGTATCGCCCGGAGCAACAAGCGCTACAGGGAGAGTGAGGGTGGTAAGGCTGCCATCAAACAAGCGGGACGAAATTATGAACTCACTCCTGCCCGGGCAGAATCACGTAAGAGGTATAGAAAATCTGCAAAATGGCAGGCTGCTTTGGAGACTTACAGAAAGACCAAAAATTACTCGACTGCACAGAAGAAGGCTATGGACAACTACATGAAAACAGACTCGTATGCAGATGCCCACAAAAAAGCTATGGACAACTACATGAAAACAGACTCGTATGCAGAAGCCCACAAAAAAGCCATGGACAACTACATGAAAACAGAATCGTGTGCAGAAGCTCACAAGAAAGCCATGGACAAGTATATGACGACAGACTCGTATGCAGAAGCTCACAAGAAAGCCATGACTAACTATATGCAGACAGAGGGATGGTCAAAGGCGCAAGTCCGGGGTATGACAGAGTACATGAAGACGAAAGCCTGGCGTGAGGCATGCAGACGTGCAGCGAAGAAGTACTTCACAACAGACCAGGGAAAGGCAACTCATGCTCGATATGAACTCTCCAAGAAAGCCCAGCTGAGGAGGAAAAAATACAGGAGGAACTTGGTGTGGTATAAGAAGTCCCTGAGGAAAGCTGAGCGACATGCTGCAGTATATCGGAGGGTACAGGTCAACACACCACTATCTGATGAGGAGAAACAAGAGCCCAGGAACGACAAACTTCCCAGCTCTGGTCGTAAACTGTCCAAGAAGGAGGCGATGGAGGCTATCAGAAAGCATAAGGTTAGTTTTTGTCAGATATGTGCGTTTATAGGTAGTTCATTCTAGAATTGATCAAGTGTGCAAAATTTCGTTGTTGTCTAATTGACACCACGGATTCGCTTAAAATGAGTTAACGTTCACTTTGATTTCAGGTCCCTGATTTTGTGAGTGATGCGTACAAAGAAGCCAAGAGACAGATCATGACTTCGAGGAGGCGACTTTTCCTCCCTTCCCTACCTTCCTGCAATGATCAGAGAAGTTATAATTCAATGTTCAAAAATAAAAAATTTCTCAAGTCTAAAACTAGGATACTATATAAAAGTCGGGCTAACGCCATAATAACTAATGCACTATTTAAGTATGGGGATATAAATGATTTGATGGGAAGATACTCGGGAGGGAAAGATTTTGCTGGGTCTAGTGATAGATTCATGGTCAATTTCCTAGCAAAGTCCTTAATCAATGACATTCTACTGAGGAGGGATAGATGGGTTCAGTGTGTTTATTTCGCAGTGCATAGGTTGAATGTTTATTGTAGGGAGATATGTGCTAAGGTCGCTTTATCAAGTGAGGGGGATAAAACTAATGCTATATTAGGGGATGCTTGCCATGCTAAGGGTTGGGAACCATATTTCCCTGAATATTCCTACCGTTCGGGAATGACCGAGTACACATTCAAAAGTAAAAAGACTAACCCAGGTACAGGTCCGGATGAGGGGGACGTCATCAGCCCGTGTGTGAAGAATTGTATTCCAGCAGAATCAGGTGAAGTAGAAGCAATACTGGAGTTGCTAGAAGAATGTAAATCGGTAAGTCGTAAAGATATTCGTGTTCTCCTTGACAAAATCAATGAATGTCCTGTAGCATCAACACAACCGTATTTATTAACAGTAGATAAGAGAAATCACCCCTCTGAATGCTTCAGTGGGGTGAATGCTTGTTCATCTAAACTCGTTCTCCTCAGAAAACTTTACCCTCACTACAACAACCTCAGAAAGTTGTACAATTACCTCAGTGACCTAAAGAACATGAACGAAATCATAGCAGATCTTGATGCAGCAGTTGCTTGCGGAGACTTTGAGTATCTGTATAAATTACTAGCGTACCCACCCCATGATAAACCTTCTAAAATATTTAGTGTGAATCGTCTTAATACTATTGTTAATCGCCAGACACTCACTGAGAAGTATGGAGAAAATTTGTTAGATTTTTATAAGAAACGTGATGAAAATCTCCCCAGGACGCCATGCATCTCCTGTGATAAGCTGGTCGACGACGCCCACATCGAGACCATCACATCCAGGAGGAGGAATCTCGACAACTCAGCATGGCAGACCTTATTCAGGTATCTCAACTGTAATGAACGGGTTGTGATGAGGGGTGAGTCGCCTGTTGACAGTTTAATTGGTTTGAGAGTTTGTCGTGCATGTTCTGGGGAATTGGGTAGAAATAGGGTTCCAACTATATGTAAGGCTAATGGCATGGATACTGGGTTACTTCCTGACTGTATCAAGTGTTTGAATGATTTTGAAAGAATCTTCATTCATATAGCTATGTGTTATCAGAGTATATTCAAAGTGTCAGCAGTAGGGGCTAATTTACCGTATAGTATTCGTATGGATAAGCTTAAGGGGTTTGCAGTTCACATAATGTCTCCTCTTGACTCTACTATCAAGGAGTTGTTCGGCGATAGGCCAACTAAACTTGTCAACCCTGACGAGTTTATTGTGCTGCACGGTATTCCTAAGAAGAACAGGGCTGTTTGGCAGCGTCTTGTTTCTGTGAATAAGATTCACACAGCTCTAATATGGCTGAAAGCCAATAACCCTCTTTATAAAGATGTTGCTATCCCAGCTAACCCCATCGACTTACTCCCCCCTGATGATGTCACCCAGGATAACACTCAGCCAGGTACACAGGCGTCATTTAGCACGGACGATCTAGTCTCAAATACTAGTATTCCTATCACTTCTCCTACTACCCCTGGTCTCAATGATGACATGACACACTCTACATCCTCATCACCCTCATCGACTCCTATCGACACAGACGATCTCGTATCCCTGACAGACGACTTGCTCCCATTGGACAGCCCATCTTCAGGAGGTGAACATTTGGATTTATCGCACTTAGAAAAACTCATGTCAAATTTGACTCTTGGCAGTCCTAGACTTCATAGGAAACGTAAACTGTCGGGTGGAGGGGTTTCCCGTGATAATTTTAGTAAGGGTGAAAAATTGGAAACAATCAAATCATGTTCTGCAATTGATGAAGACGATATTGCAGTACTCAGTGACCATGACACAGAAAAACTGTCAGCAATGAAACTTCCATCAGATAGAATGAAATACACTCTTTTACATATGCTGTTGGACTATGCACGGAAACTCATTGTCAGTGGGACTCTATGTGACCGGTGTGATGGGAAAATGCGGGACTATAGGACAAGGGTTTCATGGAAACTTGGTTGCGGGCAATCGCTCATCAATTTTAAATCGGTCGACTTAACTAACGCGGCTAGCATAGTCATGGGCTTGAAGAAATCGTATCATGACAGGAAAGAATCATGTTGCAGTTTGTGTTCAATTGATCAGTGTCAAAGGCGGATTTCATTCAAAAAAGCACAGACATCGGAAAAGAGGAAATCTGTTTTCACGGATAATTCAGATAAATTGGACCTGCTCAAGGGGAAGCAGATGGAATATTTGGAGGACATTGATATTCTGAGGAGTAAAGGTTACTTGTGTAAGGACTGCCATAAGAAATCAGATGGGCAGTGTTCCGCAATTCGTATTGGTCAAAAGGTGGCGGCATCAAAATTTCTAAAGAAGCTATATAATGGTATGCAGAGTAATCAGAAATATTCTAGAAATATTGCTGTGTATAAAACTGTGGCAGATGTTTATGTCGAAAATCAAGTAGTAGATAAATGTGTGAAATGTCATCATACTTTACATCCGAATGATGAAACCATTGTCTCTCTGTCGGATAAGGTCACAACAGATTGTTCGTCACTCAGAATTCCTAGTCATTGCAATGAACCTTTAAACATTGCATATCAAAACGAGGATGGTACTGAGCGAAGGGGCCTTGGCTCGATTCCGACAAGAGATATTGGTTCACCATCATTTGAGTCATTACAGAATTTAGTTTTAAACGTTAAGTATATTGGATATATTTTGAAAGTTCTTAGTTATGTTAAGAAGACACGTTCGTGCTGTGGTAATTGTATAAGTTTAGATAGTATTGGTGATATCATAAATGTTTACAAGGATTTTTTAATGGGTAAGATTTATATGTCGGAAGGCAATAATGGATTGAGGGTTAATCTTCAATATTTTGATGTTGAGGTTTTCCGTTCGTTGCTGATAGACACAGTAGATAATTTCAGTAGTGCTAAAAACCTGAAAAAATGTTTCCATTGTTCAGCCCAGTTAAATTATTCTGTTAAAGTTTGTAAAGCAAGTGATGATCTAGAGCGTAATATAATGTATTCACTTTATAATGATTTGAGTTCACAGTACAACAACTCTACTGAGAAAAAACAAACCGAGTCACATCATGATGTCATGTGTGACAATGTGACTCGGGATATTTCAGAGGAGGACATATTGAACATGCTCAGAGGGGGTGGCAACACAGAAACCAGTGGGGAGTCTTCAGTCGACAGTGACCAAGATACGAAGAAGAACGACAGTGGCCACGAGAATAAGAAGCAGAAGGAGGAAGTGGTGAAGAAGATTCTGGAACAGATGTCTGAAGAAGATTTCCAGAACCTCATAACTCACTACACAGTCACGTGCATCGATGGTTTTGAGGATAGTGCACAATGGCTGGATAGTCTATACCAGTTGTTACGTGTCGATGACGAACCAATATCCCTGCAGGAACCTAACTTGGACGTCATGTGCTTCCCGGAGGTATTTCCTTGGGGGATTGGTGGGAGGAATGCCAAGGAGGAACGAGATAGGAAAGTTGGTCCACTACAGTACGAGAGGTCCAGGCTTCTCTCGAGACACGGGAACATCAGACGTAACGTGCCCTACATTTTCAGCTTGAGTCAGGAGTATGAACGGAGGAAGATATCACAGGGAGTATATGCATCATTGAGGAACGTGAAGGGCTTGGGGAACATCAGTACGAAGGAGTTCCTGGGTAGACTGAGGGACAACGATCCGGACCTGCAGAAACGATTGTCTCGATCTGTCAGGGACATTCCAGGGACACCTCAGTATTGGAGTTTTAATCGAAAGAAAATTCAATCAATTTGTGAGGAAAGTGGTCCTGCTTCTTGGTTCGTAACTTTTTCTCCCGCAGAGTACGACTGGGAAGAGCTGGTGAAGTACGTACGAGAACAGAACACGGATCTTCCTGGCATCGAGAATCTCTCTGACAACGAGGTACTCGCCAAGGATCCTGTGTTAGTCTCCAACTTCATCCACAAGCGATTCGCAGCTACTCTCAACTTTATACTGAAAGCAGACCCTATTGGTAAGGTAACAAAGTATTTCATTCGCACTGAGTATCAGGGTAGGGGGGTTGCTCATTTTCATTGCTTGTTCTGGGTAGAGGGGGCACCGGTTATAGGGAGGGATTCTGATCAACAAGTAGCAGATTTCATACAAAAGTACGCTTCCTGTAAATTGCCTGACAAGAACGAGGAGCCTGAGCTCTACGACATGGTGGATAAGTATCAGCGTCACAAGTGTCGGGACTATTGTTTAAGACTCATCAAGTCAGGAGGTAAGTATAAGAAGGTCTGTCGTTTCGGTTTTCCTAGGAAAGAGTCACAAGTGTTTCAGCTCCACGATGTGTTATCATGTGTAATTGGTCGACGGAAGAACAAGTTAAAGAAGAGGTTGTATGATCTGGCTCGAACTTCTGAGGAAAGTAATATCAATGACTATAATCCCGATCTTTTATATTTATGGGGCGGTAACATGGATATTNGACATTCAGTTTCTGTCAGAAGATTCATTCTCAATTGTTGAATACGTAACCAAGTATGTCACTAAGCCAGAGAAAAGTCACATTGAGTCCTTTGTCACAGATGACACTAAGTCTGCCTTTCAGAACACCACCAAATTTGTGTATCACTGCCTCAGGAATAGAGAAATGTCGACACACGAAGCCATTGATAGGATGCTCCAGAACAACGGGGAATTGTTTCAAATTAGTGAGAAGTTCATCTTTGTTCCTACAACGTTCCCTAGGTACAGAACAAGATGCCTCAGGAAAGTTGAAGAGCTCAAGAAGCAGGATGACGATGACACCAACATCTTTGCCCCTGATTTCATTCACGACTTCTACCCTAGGAGACCAGACATTCCCCGATTTGATCAGATGTCATTGCACGACTACGTCAAGAACTATGAGCGCACATACGACAAGAAGGCCACCTCTCATTTAATCATTGAAATCAAAGATGAAGAAGGGTTGAAGACAATTGCCCGACTCAAGAAAAGAAATGGTCAACTTCCTATCATTCAGCACTACGAGTTCGATGCCATAAAGAATCCTGAGTCCTTCTACTACAGTTTCCTGTGCCTGTATAAGCCATGGCGACAAGAAACTGATATCATGGGTCCGAGTGAGTCATACAAAGAGGAATTTTTCAGAGTCCTAGACGAGCTCCCAGAAATGAAGAAGAAGTATGAGAGGCGGTCAACCATCAAGCGAATGAGGGAAGAAATGGAGGAGAGGGCTGATCAGGAAGCAGGGGATGATGATAGGAAGGAGGAAGATCCGTTGGCAGATCACATGGAGGACGATGATCCGGTCATAGCTCAGGCATTGCAGGACTTCGAA
>CAMPET010000306.1:4975-28560 GCA_946803715.1 Beroe ovata
GTGTGTGTGTGTGTGTGTGTGTGTGTGGAATAACTCAATACTCACGATTTGGCACAGCAGGTCGACAGGTACTTCCCAGCGGGACACTGTGTTTGTTGTGACTGACCCGCGACACAGAAATGTCCTGGTTCACAGTTCGTGCCCTGGACTGAACCTGACAAACCATCGGTTATCAATTAATTAGCATTCACTGATTATCCATAATCTGAAATAGAGTCAAACAGTCGTCGATCGGTCGTGAACCAGATTCACAGAAAATGGATACTTCGGGACTCCGAAATTTTCAATCCGACATATTCCAATACTCACCCGTGGGGCAGTATTTCCCAGCGGGACACTCTTCGACTGGCTCTGCGAGTCCCTTACTCGGACATATCATACCCGCTGTACACGCTATCATAGCATCGCTACCCTCCGGGCAGTAGAAGCCTTGCTGACACTGGCTCCCTGTGGGGGCAGAGGGAAGCATGTACCAAACCTGAGCGCCCTCAATTCTGTGATCAGAATTGATATTCATCATCCATTCCATGTCACCAAAACTCAATCGATTGATCAAAATAGGTACCATAATCATGATAATCTGAGACACCCAACTCCCCCCAAAACCTTACCTTGAGACTCGGGCATGTTTGTTTGCTTACTCGTGCCCCCTGTGCATATCCAACCTCCCGGACAGTCTCCAGCTGGGGCTGTCAGTCCCGCTGTGTCACAGTACTTCCCTGGAAGAGAGGTATCATGATTACTGATAAGGAAAAAATGAGAATTTCGAAGATAAATGTTTCTCGGTATGAAGAGAATCGATTGAGTCATAAGTATTTCGTGTCCTATATTCCAAATTGGATGAAATTCTTGCAATTAACATCATGAAAATGAAATTCCGGGACAGTCTATCAGATAATGGGATAATATCACCACCTCCGTCTACCTGGTGGACAATCCTCACAACTCTCCTCCTCAAACCCTCCCGTATCTGTCCTGTATTTCCCAGTGGGACACGGATACTGGGTGGGCAGACTGGTTCCAGCTGGACAGTAGTGTCCAGCTGGACATAACAACTCGTCCACCAACTCTGTAATACCCTGAAAATAAGAGAGGGGAAATGGGTAAGAGATAAGTGTTATTCGTGAACTTGATGCTCACTCATACGATTCTTTATCTCCAAGAACCGTGACTCTGCAGTCCCTAGTATAGTCATCTGCCTGATGACACATCTCACACAGCTCCTACCTCACTTCCACAGGCGTAGCTCTGGGGACATTCCTTACATTCTTCCTGCTGTGTTTCGTCCTGGTAAGTTCCCGCGCCACACTTTGTCATGGCAGCCGAGCCTACCTCGCAGTAATGCCCTTTGGGGAACGGAGAGTCAGGAAGAAATAATAGGAGGATGTTAATACCGTTAGTGAGAAAATTAGCTTGTATTAATCATACTATGGAGCGAATATACGATGACTTTGATTTATGTTGTTGTTTCGTGACTCCGAAAATGTGAAAATTCACCTTTCTGACACACTCCCTCGCTAGGGTTGGGAGCTGAGGACCCGGCCACGCAGTAGAACCCTGCCTGACACTCAGCCCCCGACTCTGTGAGGCCCTCCGTGGGGCAGTGTCTGAGAGAAGGGAAGGAGTGGTTACAAACACAGACATTCGTTTGAAAAGATCATAAGTACACAAAAAATGTCCTTCAGTTCCCTAGTTATGACGAATGAGTCCTCCATTCGTCGCAGAGGCCTGTCATGACGTACAACAAACTGATGTAAACACATTCCCACGTCAGAGTTATGCAGTGGTGTCAGCAAGTCATGACGAATGAGTCCTCCATTCGTCATAGAGGCCTGTCATGACGTAAAACAAACTGGTGTCAACGCATTCCCACGTCAGAGTAATGCAGTGGTGTCAGCAAGTCATGACGAATGAGTCATCCATTCGTCACAGAGGCCTGTCATGACGTACAACAAACTAGTGTCAACGAATCAAATATCATGCTGCCACATTTGCGCATAAAGCAATAAATTGTAACTCATCAATTAGTGATCACCACGCAGTTACCTGCCCGCTTCACAGAGAGAACAATCGGTGTCAGCAGAGAGTCCGCTTGTATCACTAAACCGACCCACAGGACACTTTGGTATTGTGGCACCTGGTGATGAAAAGATAACATTCAGGGTGGTTGCAGGGTTGCTATGGTCGCCATGGTAATATGGTGGTCGCCGCAGTGATTGTGACTTTATGTGTGTTTATGGTCGTCAAATTGCCGTATGAGTTGAATATCTGTAAAGTTACTTTTTCCCCTCTACATACCCGTTCCCTCGGGACAGTATCGTCCACTAGGACATATCTGAATTCCGTCCTCCTCTGTACAGTAGTTTCCTGCCGTGCAAACCTTACACTCTGCTTGTCCTGATAATTGGATAATTGGATTATAATATCGGTAATTGGGGCACCTATTATTGGCTTGGTGAAAACGAGTGATAGAATGAAGGAGGCGAATGTGGGTTGGGTTGCAATGGTGACAGGATGTCGTTCATGATGACACGTGTGACGTCATGACGTGGTCTCACCTGTAGTACCTGCAGTGATGAGGGTGAGGGTTGAGTGTGAATATTGGCGATGATTGACGATGAAAATATGCCATTCACGCTTTATTCCGACAAGCGTGATGACGAAAATCGCCGTAAATTCATACTGACACAACACAGCTACTATAATCTACATATCATCGTGACGTCACGATCCTGAACAATTCCTGTACCTACCTTCCTCATCTGTAAACTTCCCGTTTTCACAGTTTACAGGTCCCGCACTTCCCTCCGGACACACTTTTCCTATCGGACAGATGTACTCCGCGGGATTTGCCACACTTTGCCCGCCCGGACAATAATAGCCCGCTGCACAGTCACCCGTTGCTTCTTCGAGACTGATGGGGTGACGGGGTGAGAGGTTCATTTTACCATCACCACAACTTAATCGATACTCCAATGCAATCGTGCAGCTTCCGATGCAGCACCAAGCAATAGCTCTCAAATCTATGCGCGGGGAGGTTAAAATCATGAAGTTCCCCGTACTGACCCGTCAGTAGCACAGAACTTCCCAGGGAGGCACTGGTCACAGGTATCCCTCCGTTCATCCGGTTGGAATGTACCAGCAGAGCACGGTACAGGGGCTGGGGAACCTGGAGGAATGAGAGAGAGAGAGAGAGAGAGAGAGAGAGAGAGAGAGNNNNGAGAGAGAGAGAGAGAGAGAGAGAGAGAGAGAGAGAGAGAGAGGGGTGAAAACCGGATAGGAGATAAGGGCTTTAGTTGATAAATACAACCCCAAATTAGAAAGAATCACAATATTTGACAATTATTCAAAGTTTGAAGCATCCATTGAAAAGAACAACCATCATTTGACCTGAGTCAAACATATCCTTGTGTTTACCTCTTGGGCACCGATGACCCTTGGTACATGGTGTCTGCGTGGCGGTAGTTGAGCCAGTAGGACAGTAATATGACGCCTGACACTCGCCTAACGGAGAGAAGAAATAGGTTAAGAAATAGGTTGAGAAAGAAATCCAGGTCTGGGAAATTTTTAGGAGAATTGCTAATGTATTATGAAAAATACCTTCACGAAATTCCGGGGGGGGGGGAATATTTCGGTCCATAAATATTCACCTTGAACATCTGTTCTCCCCGTGTCTTGACACCAACTTCCTGCAGTGCAGTCTGTACACTCGTCAGCTGACACCAGTCCCTCACTCTCACCAAACGTGCCCTGAGAGGTGGTGCGCGCGTGGCGGTGAAACTGCAGCGAACATTATTGACAAGATTTGGATGTGTGTTGATGGTTCAAATAGCCCATGTAGGAACTGGGGGCTCTGGATCGACATATTTGAACTGCCATAAATTCAACCCCAACCACCCCCCATCCCCCGTAATCCATAGATTTTCTCCGATAATTCAAGATTGTTTGAGTTGAGAACACGCCCCCTCAGAGTAAAACAGCTTCTCAATGAGTCTGAAAATGAATCAATTACAGAAACGACCTCTTTTTATTATCATGCATGGGCAAATCAACATTTTGAAAATTACATAACTTTATGCGAATTACAGAACAAAACGTTTTCTCCGGTTCAGACCCTCACTCCTCTCGATGTAAGTACAACTATAACTCTATCAACTCCCCAGTCCTCTCACCCCCCTCAGTCCTCTCCTTACAATCCCTCCTCTCATCATTCCCCTCACCCTTTCTCCTACCACCCTCCTCAAACAATCTCCTCTCACTTATATCTCACCCACTCTTCCACCCTCTCTGCTTCCTCCTCTTCCTCCCCATCCCAGATCTTCTGTAGCATATCTTGGAGCCACTGGGGCGCCACAAAGTTTTCAAACAACACCTCATTTTTATCATCCTCGGATATCCATGATTCTGGTTCATCTGGACCAGGCTCAGGAAGGGTCAGCGATATCACTTGAAGTGAATCTAGGTCGAAATTCACTTGAATCTGTCCTATCCTCGGTTTTTGTACATGCTCCTCGGATAGTTTGATACGCGCATTGATATAGGAAACAGTATGAGCGAAGAATTCCCCGTACACCTCCACTTCCCGTAGTATAAGAGGAGTTGCTGGGTAAAGATTCTCGATAACCAGCCGATTAGATGGCCTCAACTCAATATCATCACACATCACGGCGATTTTAACCGCCTTCTCACCCATGTCCTCGTAGAAATCGCACGCTACTTGGTATTCGGGTTTCCGGGAATGTTCGTTCGTCATGAAGACAAAGAACCCAACGGGCCAGTCGGGCCTCCACTCGTTGTAATGGATGGTAACGTTGTGTACGTAGTAGCTACTCTCGCCGTTTAATCCGAAATACACTTCGAATTGGCTCCACGTGGCCTGCGACGCGACGTACGTATCGTAATTTCCGTCGATCGCTCGCTCCGGTGAGTTAAACGTGGTCGTGTATTGAGTGGATATCGCAGGGTGGAATAAATCGATCCACTCACCGATCATGGTAGGCTCTTTGGGAGGGATGAAGTTGTTCATTATCTGTACCTGGGAAATTTCCATGTGGTCGACATTTCGCATCGACATGCCGTTGTTTGGTGGACACAGATTTACCGCACAGAGCTGGGCGACCCCAGGGGCTGTGAAACACCACGGTGCATTCTCATGGCCCACGTTCCTGCAGTGGTTGTGGACCTCTATTTGCTCGTCGGGGGGTAGGTACTGCTTGTCTTCCCACGGGAGGCAGGGGCCACCAGTCTCCGACTCACTCAGATGACCCCGGTACTGCAGCCCGGTGGGGTCGCCCATGTCCCTATCCCAACACAAGTCATGATACAGGGTATCCCGGTGAATGTGGTTGATGCATGGCGGGTTGGGACAAACCATCTCCCTGCTATCGGCACATTCCTCACTCTCCCACGTCAGCAAGTGATTTGTAGCAAATGTGAATCCTGTTGTGTCATACTGTGTGTCCACAGCACAGCACTTCGTGCCTCGTGCAAACACATACGGGTAGGACATCGGACACATGCTATCATCTGGCAGAGGACGGAAGAAAAGACTGCCAGTATCATAATCTGAGAATTGGACAGCATCGATGTTCGGTTCATTCCAGTAGTAGCCACACATTTCACTGTGCGATGCAGGATCAGGGATATCAACCACAGTTTTCCCCAGGATTGTAATTTGGATGCGCTCCCTGCTTGCCAGGATGGTCCAGATGAGGTTATCCGAGCCGATCGCATCGTATATCTCCGGTATGTTCTCCAGTGGCCTCCATACCGGGACACACCCATCAATTGAATACCGCATTCCATCCAAATCGACCATGAAGCTCGACCCGCTGATTGCCATGTCGTAATTGGACCAGAATGTTCGGATTTCTCCGCGAGATGCCACTTTGATCTGCACTGGACGGTTTGGACCGATGTAGTGGTTGAAGCGAACATCTTCCTTGGCATCGAACCAGATATCATGCTCATCAGTACTAGCGTTTATTGTTGACATGGCAACGAAGAAGACGAAAATGAGAATGAACATCATTTCAGTGCCTTGTCAAGCTACGAAGTGGTGTCAAACTTTATGGTGTCAGATTAGAGCGGTGTCTAAAACAATTAGTATTGCAATCTTCAGATAATATCACAAAAATTTGCACTGAAACAAACAACAGCTTTGATTTCTCGTCCTTGATGCTTAAATTATGATCGAATTAGCACGTACATTAACAAGGTGGGAATCACTTCGAAATTCGAGGTTAAGTGATTAAAAGCACTCTCGACAAACATTATGACCATCACACAATTGAAGCACGTTACGTCACGCATCTCTAACTCATCACGTTATTGGCCATTGACTGCTCCACCAACGCTCCCTTTTTGCCCCAATTATACAGGTGCTACGACCATGTGACTTATCAATCACTCATGTGTACTTACCGAGGGACATGGCTCTGGCACGTCCGTTCCCTCCACACAGAACTTCCCTCTTGGACAGATGTTAGCGTTGGAGTCTTGGTTCGGGGTGACAGTCTTGGCTCCCGACAGACAGAAATACCCGGGACTACACTTGGTGTCAGGTGCTCCGATACCTGAGATCAGGATATGAGAGATAGTGGGCCATCGAGATTTAAGTTACAAATATTCTTTCTTCCTAAAGTTGAGAAGGGTCTTAATAACATCGATCATATCGTCAGATAAGTCATAAGACACTCATTTCGGTAGAAGTGATGAGAATGAAGGAGATTCGGTGACGTCATAATTCCACCAGAACTCGCGTGTCCATTCCCCACCGCTGCCACTTCACCACGAACCTGTCTCAGGACATGCGTATGTTGCTTTACAGGGAAGACAATCAGCAGCTGATACGGACCCGGCGTCTGGTTGGTATGTTCCCACTGGACAGGGGTTAGCAAGCTCGTTGGACGACCCTGGGATGTGGGAATACAAGGGTCAGGGGTTGCGTCGACCATAGAGATGGGGTGGACGGGAGGTTGTTCGATTACATCAAGGGAGTGGACAGGAGTGATTTTGTAGATGAAATTCGGGTACCAAGTACGAACCTTCTTTACAAAAGTGACCGGGAGGACATTTCATCTCATCAGTCAACTCTGATATACCAGCTGTATCACAAGAGTACCTAGGGTAGAATACAATATAAGCTAATGAAGCAAAAAATATTGAGCTATCTACAAAAGATTCGACCCTTTTCAGACCCCATCATTTAATCGGCGATTCAAGCAATTCTCCGTCTTTCTTGTCGTTCTTCCCCTGCTGAAAAAGACCGATAATGTCACTTACCCCTCCAGGCACTTTTTACAATCGGACGCTTTGGCCTCGTTTTGGAAAGTCCCCGCCGGACATGGTACCTTTTCGGCGCTCCTCCTCGGACACTTATGCCCTAAGGGGAGAGCAAATAAAAGAGAGAGAGAGTTACAACTGTATGAGCAGCCAGCATTTTATAGTGAGTTGCATGTAGCCACATCAAATACTCAAGATTTGTCCAGATTTCTCTCATTTCCTCATCCCCCGGGAATTTCCATCATTTCCCGCGAGTATCTACCTGCAGTGCAGGGGTTCTGAGTGTAGTCGCTGGTCTTGGCGGGACAAAAATACCCGGCGGGACATTCATCCTCGGTATCCAACCTTGTTTTTCCCTGTGGGGAGATAAAGAGGGTGGTATACTAAATTTCAAGGAGTGGGAAAGAGTTGGTGACAAGGAGTCGAGTTGGTGAACAGCTCCCCAAGGAAGCTAGATAGGGCCAAAATTCGACCAGGAATCGATTCAGCGTCCAAAAATACATAGGAATGCGTAATATATGCATGAAAATGGGACAAAAAATTTTCTTGGAATTTCTGATCGGAGTATCGGTAAAAGTGAAGAGAATGACTCCACACTTTTATGCTTCGATTTCGTGGGTCTCAAATGAGGACTTTACTGGCACTGACGACACTATTTTTCCACCAAATCAACTCTCCTACTGTCACACTACAAGTATCAACCCTCTTTGCGATCATTTGATGTTTATACTTGCCGTGAAACCACGCCCAAATGACGAATTCAAACCCCTGGGAAGCAAACGCAACAAAAACACGAAAATCAATGGGACGCACAGACACCAAAAAATAATTTCATAGGAGACATACTAGAAATAAGTGTTCCTGGCCTATTTTTTGACGTAGAATTCAAATCTGAAGGAATTTTTGAGCTAGCTCATCGGGAAATCGAGTAAAATTCTAGTTCCTTCTCAGATGTTACGTAAGAAGTGACCTGGCNCACTGACGACACAATTTTTGCACCAAATCATCTCTCCTACTCTCACACTACAAGTATCAACCCTCTTTGCGATCATTGGATGTTCATACTTGCCGTGAAACCACGCCCAAATGACGAATTCAAACACCTGGGAAGCAAACGCAACAAAAACACGAAAATCAATGGGACGCACAGACACCAAACAATAATTTTTCAGGGGGCATACTAAAAATTAGTGTTCCTGACCTATTTTTTGACGTAGAATTAAAATCCGAAGGAATTTTTGAGCTAGCTCATCGGGAAATCGAGTAAAATCCTAATTCCTTCTAAGATGTTAGGTAAGAAGTGATCTTGCGAACAGCTCCTCAGGGAAGCGAGATAGGGCCAAAAGTCGACCGGGAATCGATTCAGCGTCCAAAAATACATAGGAATGCGTAGTAGTTCTATGAAAATGGGACAAAAATCTTTCTTCGAGTTTCTGAGCCAAGTATCGGTAAAAGTGAAGTGAGTGACTCCACACTTCTATACTTCGATTTCGAGGGTCTCAAAAGAGGTCTTTACTGGCACTGACGACACAATTTTTGCACCAAATCATCTCTCCTACTCTCACACTACAAGTATCAACCCTCTTTGCGATCATTTGATGTTTATACTTGCCGTGAAACCACGCCCAAATGACGATTTCAAACCCCTGGGAAGCAAACACAACAAAAACACGAATATCATTGGGACGCATAGACACCAAAAAATAATTTCATAGGAGACATACTAGAAATAAGTGTTCCTGGCCTATTTTTTGACGCAGAATTCAAATCTGAAGGAATTTTTGAGCTAGCTCATCGGGAAATCGAGTAAAATTCTAGTTCCTTCTCAGATGTTGGGTAAGAAGTGACCGGCTAACAGCTCCTCAGGGGAGCGAGGTAGGGCCAAAATTCGACCAGGAATCGATTCAGCGTCCAAAAATACATAAGAATGCGTAATATTTGCATGAAAATGGGACAAAAATTTTTCTTCGAGTTTCTGAGTCAAGTATCGGTAAAAGTGAAGTGAATGACTCCACACTTTTATGCTTCGATTTCGTGGGTCTCAAATGAGAACTTTACTGGCACTGACGACACAATTTTTCCACCAAATCAACTCTCCTACTGTCACACTACAAGTATCAACCCTCTTTGCGATCATTTGATGTTTATACTTGCCGTGAAACCACGCCCAAATGACGATTTCAAACCCCTGGGAAGCAAACACAACAAAAACACGAATATCATTGGGACGCATCGACACCAAAAAATAATTTCATAGGAGACATACTAGAAATAAGTGTTCCTGGCCTATTTTTTGACGTAGAATTCAAATCTGAAGGAATTTTCGAGCTAGCTCATCGGGAAATCGAGTAAAATTCTAGTTCCTTCTCAGATGTTAGGTAAGAAGTGACCGGCTAACAGCTCCTCAGGGGAGCGAGGTAGGGCCAAAATTCGACCAGGAATCGATTCAGCGTCCAAAAATACATAAGAATGCGTAATATTTGCATGAAAATGGGACAAAAATTTTTCTTCGAGTTTCTGAGCCAAGTATCGGTAAAAGTGAAGTGAATGACTCCACACTTTTATGCTTCGATTTCGTGGGTCTCAAATGAGGACTTTACTGGCACTGACGACACAATTTTTCCACCAAATCAACTCTCCTACTCTCACACTACAACTATCAACCCTCTTTGCGGTCATTTGATGTTTATACTTGCCGTGAAACCACGCCCAAATGACGATTTCAAACCCCTGGGAAGCAAACACAACAAAAACACGAAAATCAATGGGACGCATCGACACCAAAAAATAATTTCATAGGGGACATACTAGGCATAAGTGTTCCTGGCCTATTTTTTGACGTAGAATTCAAATCTGAAGGAATTTTTGAGCTAGCTCATAAGGAAATCGAGTAAAATTCTAATTCCTTCTCAGATGTTAGGTAAGAAGTGACCTGGCTAACAGCTCCTCAGGGGAGCGAGGTAGGGCCAAAATTCGACCAGGAATCGATTCAGCGTCCAAAAATACATAGGAATGGGTAATATTTGCATGAAAATGGGATCAGTTTTTCTGAGTATCGGTCAAAGGGAAATGAGTGAGGAAATGTCTGAACTGTGACCAAGTGCTCCCTTATATCCAATGGGAAGTTTGTATCACACTATCACGTCAACATAGTGAGTACATAATGCATAATGTATGTTCTCTAAAACTAGGATTCTGAAATTGTGATTGCGCTCCCGTAATAACTCACGAGTGTGGCACAGTAGTATCCCGCGCTACAGTCAGCACAATCGGTCTCTGCCTTCTTGCCCTCAACCTTGTTATACGTACCGATAGGGCAATCCTCTGAGGGATGGAGAGATAGTGATGATAAGTGAGAACGATGTAGGGAGGGGGATGTCTTTAGGATTTCATACAGTAACCCCAAGTAACCAGCGTCTTTCTACCAGTAGCTCCTCCCCAACCATGGATCCCCCTGTTACCACCCACCTAGTTACCATGGTAACTTACGTGGTTGCGTGTCTCCCGGACACCACTTGCCCACGGGGCACCGCCCACCCTGCTCTGAACTGGTCGGTTTACTCCGGCTAGCTCCCAGCGTGCAGTAAAAGCCGGCATCGCATGTGTAATCGTCGGAGGAGGGGTCCGCAGTACCCGTCGGACAGAACTTGTTTACTGGGCGAGTGTGAGGATTTGTATAAGTGGGAACTCAATTGTGTGGATGGATCAGGACTTTTCCTTCATTTAAATAGGGCATTTTAGGGGTGTCAGCGGAGTTGTAAATCATAAATGACCGAATAGTTTTCTTGAACGCTGTTTATCCCCTCACATCGCAATATGATAATGTGATCTTTGAAGTTTGAACACATGCCTGCACTCAAGCTCACCTGGACATGGGATCTCGACTTCTGTACCCGCCGGGCAATAGTAACCCGCAGTACACTTCTTATTTGTCCCATAGGGCGGGTTGCTGACTTTGGCACCCAGCTTACAGTAGTATCCCGCATCACATATCCCTGTCGGAGCTTCTAATCCCGTTCCTGTAAAGAGATGATGATGTGTAATCCCCCCGAGAGGGTAAGAAGTACTCACTGCCAAGGTGGAGCGAATCAATCGGGATCATATTGATGGGAATCAGAGAAATTCTGACAGCTCTGAGCTCCCTCAATGAGGTATCCCGGGGGGAGTTCCCGCATCGTTATCAACTTACCCTCGCAGTATTTCCCGGGATCACACGACAAGCACTCCGTGGATTCACTCTTCTCCTCTTCAGGGTTGTACTTTCCCTCCGGGCACTTCGTGGGGGAGGCACCGGTACCTGCGAGCGAGGGGGAGGAGGGGTGAGGGGGTTGAGGAGGGGTGAGGGGGAATGAGTGGTGAGGAGATGGGGTGAGGGGTGAGGGGAATAACTATGAGTGGTGAGTGAGTGGGGAAGAGAACAAATCATAGACCCTTAACCCAAATCGGGCTGATATCCCCGATTCTGTGACTCACGTTCTTTGCAGTACATTCCCTTGGGGCACGGCAGTTTCTCCCCTCCCACACACATGAACTTGATGGGACATATGGTGCACACCACTGCACCCGGTGTGTCAGAGTAGTAGCCGTCAGCGCACATCCTCGGGTCGGATGTGCCTGGAGAGAGAGGTTAATGAGTGATTAAGGTGGGGTTTTGAATACGAGTTTTACGATTGAATGAAAATCTATTAGCGTAACATCCAGTTTACGCCCTTGTCCGGGCGTAATAGTCGTTAAACGCCCGCACAAGGGGCTGAAAAGTCCCGGCCCTCTGCCAGAAAACACTCCACTCTCACCGGCTGGGCAGTAATGTTTCACGGGGCACATCCCCCCAGTTCCCACATGTGTCACACTGTCACTCGGATTGGGGACGTTGACACCAGACGTACAGAAGTGTCCTTCTCGACATTGGGCTTCCGCTCTAATTGCACCTGTGTGAGTGAAATAGAAGTTAGGGCCTAGGGGACACTACTTACTTGCTATTCCAGTATTCAGTAATAGGTGATAAGTCAGGAGAGGGAGCATTGGAGGTAATCGTGAGGACAAGATCTGAAATCCTAGTTTGATACCTGGTGACCCACAGTAGCTTCCCCCAGGGCACTGTGTACACTGATCAGCACTGTGGAGATCCACAGATTCACCGTATGTTCCCGCCGGACACGGATACTTCTGTGGGGGGAAAGAGCATCAGTGATGAGGCGCTATCGGATATATCAGATCAACCTTTCTATAACCATCCCTTTCTACTCCAATTTTTAACTCCACACCCTCAGCGCATGAACTGCCATGAACAATGACCACTCCCACCTTCCACTCTCACTAACCACCCCCACTCCCTGCACTCCCACCCCCACTCACCACTCCCTGCTCCCACCCCGGGCCCACTCACCATACCCCACTCCCTGCACTCCTACTCACCACTCCGACCCCCCAACTCCCACTCCCACTCACCACTCCGTCCTGACAGTAACTACCCCGTGGGCACTCATCCGCACTGACACCGCTACTCTCTTCACAGTGTTTACCATCTATACACTCCTTACACTCTGCCTGTCCCTTCTCGTCTTGGTACAGTCCGTCTGTGCAGGGCACCGGCTGGGAAACGGAGTGTTGCAAAACACAATTATCTCAGCCGTAAATTCAAATTGATAAAACAACTTAAATTGAGGTTTGAATAAGATGTAGATGAGGAAAGAATGCCTCCAGCAAATTTTCAAATTCGGGTTATCAAAGCTGGAATGAAAACAAGACAATGATCACTCACCGCACCACTCTGTTCTGGACACATATTCCCGATGGGACAGATGTGCGGGTTGTCCACACTGGACCCGCTCTCACAGTAGAAGCCCGCCCGACACTTGTGATTAGTGGTGTCAACAGCAGACTGACCCGTGGTGGGACAGTAGAATCCATCGTCACACGGTAAACATTCACCAACACCTGTCCGCCCTGGGGAGAGAGATACGAGATGATTATCGGGCAACATGGGCATAGAATCATCTAGTTATTCCAGCGTAGGTAAAACTGCAAAGACACGGAGTTCAGCCAGACTCTTTACTTGAAACAAGCATACTCTCATTATGGAAGTCTATCTAGCGTAGAAAGTTGGGTTAGAACAATGCTTATCATACTCTGTAGAGTTTCTTCTTCATCGCCATATACCTGTGTTCGGGTTGTAAGTCCCCACAGGGCACGGAGTGGGGCCCGCAGACCCACTCTCACAATACGACCCCTCCGGACACACCGTCCCTTCGCCCGCAGCATTCCCTCCCGCACAGAACCAACCCGCCGTACATGGCCCTGCTACATCA
Source organism: Beroe ovata (assembly GCA_946803715.1). Lineage (NCBI taxonomy): Eukaryota > Metazoa > Ctenophora > Nuda > Beroida > Beroidae > Beroe > Beroe ovata. The sequence continues at coordinate 18,568 of CAMPET010000306.1, forward strand.
GCGGGCTCGACACCGTCACAGAATGAGCCCGCAGGACAGGCGACGCACGCGGCAATTGATGTGCCTCCGAAATGCGGGTTGTACTTTCCAGCACCACACTTCACTGGCGTGACAGTGCTTTCTTCACAGTAACGACCCTGGAGATTTGCACATGTGTTAGATGGTTATGTTTCCAATTCCCAGACATTTGGATCAAATTTTTGGATCAAAGGAAAGGAAGAACAAACCTTAGGACACTTCCCATTGGGGGCATCATCCGCTTCAGATTGTGGGGTGGGAGAATCAGCGCCACCCGTACAGAAATACCCAGCTGCGCATTTCACCTGTTGTCATGGTAACGTGTGCAGAGGTTATGAAAACGCGTGACTTCAGGAAAACGTTACGCCATTGAGATGTCTCGTCATAGAATCGTGATATAAGTGGTCTTATCAAGATGATTATGTAGATGTTTAAGAACGATGATGAGAGATGGAAATTGAAATCATCTCTAGAAATTGTACAAATGGTGACAATGACGTCATCACTACTCACGCTAGGCTCGGTGGTGTGCAGATCAGGACATGCCAGGCCCTGTGTGCACGGCACACAAGTGTCAGGTGAGCTGGCACCCACTGTGTCACTGTATGTACCCGCAGGACACGGGCTTTGACTGAGGGTGGGGAATAACTTTGCAAAGGTCGGTTGTAATGTTATACTTCCGAGTTTTAGGAATAGGAAAAACCCCCATTTCTATTGTCCCATACACCCCTTTTTGAAAGAGAACTCCCTCGAAAAAAACTCGGACGCACCTCTCCTGGGAGTTACCACCTTGGCAGTAGTAACCAGCCTCACACTCATGCGTGGTACTGACACTCTGACCAGCGTCACAGAAGTGGCCCTGGACACACGGCTTACAGGTGGTTTGCCCGGCGAGGTCTTGGTACGTTCCTGCTGCACACCTGTGGAGAGTGGTGTCAAAAGGAGTGAAAGTGGTGTCAAGAGTGTTATGTGTAGAGTGGTGTCAAGAGATGAGTGTGGTGTCAAGAATATGGTGTCAAGATGAGATAAGTTTCGTGGTGTCAAGAGACGAGTTAATTCCAATGAATATTATACAGCAGATGATATCAAATATTTGCGATATTTTGACCGTTGCAACAGTATATATTCGTCCCAGGCACTGAATGGTTCCCGCCACTAATCATCATTCCTACTATAGTGTTATCTAGCAACAATAGTGCTGTTTAGCAACTGGTGGCGTTTAGCAACAACACCTAAAAGTGTTACTAAACGTGTTGTCCAACACTAGTAGGATATCCAGTGTCCCTCGTCTTCTTCACAACGACATTCCACTACTGGGTGATTTTGATATTCTAAAGCTTCGCAGTGTGTCGGAGAAGATTGCTCTTCCGCCTAAAATCACTGCGAATTTTGTCTGAGTCGGATATTTGTCAAGTGCGATAGGATTTTGGATTTTTTTGCGTTCAGCTTGTGAAAAATATCTGTCGTTATCGAAAACGTTTTTCTAGAAATTCTAAATGATAAATTCGCGTTTCTGCAATTCGCGTTTCAACGTCTGATTCCTGATCAGACATGTCATATCGGTCCTCGAAACCTTTTTAACCACAGTCTGACAATCCCTTATTATCTCACGGTTCTAAAGATTGAGTTGTCTCTTATCTCCGATGTTCAAAAAGACGTGGTCAATTTCAACCGCCGTCAAGTGAACCGCTCTGTCTCGTTAGCTGATTTCCATAGAACCTTTATCTATAGTTTGTCTGCAGTATCTCCTTATTAGGAAATTCCTTTCCCCTTTCGGGTTGGCTGACGTCTATATAGCATCTTTACCCTGAGACTCAGTCAACTTTTTAAACAAATTGTGTTTCCCAGATGCGTCAAAAGAACACTCACTCAAAATCACACACATTCTGACAAATTTTTGATGGTTTTAACCTACAGCTTCCCGAGCGCACATCTAATTTCAAAATCACATGAAACTGTGCTGAGGTTGTGAACGATAAGATGGCCGGTGACGAACAATTTGATGGGAAATCTATGTCTGCAACTCCCAAAGTGACTTTGAAATAGCGCGACGCGCGCGCGGCATACCATCCCGTCTCAAAGAGAGTTGCAGTTCCAATTCCATACACAAATCGGACCTCAAATTTTCATCATTATATTTCAAAATTTCACGGTCCAAAAGAAAGTCGGATATATATCACCCTGTCCGTGTGAGAGACATACAACTGCGCACATGTCAGCTGGGGCTGTCATCAGCCGATACTGGCACACACCGGATACGTATCGATACACACACACATGCAAATACACACACAAACACACACACACATGCAAATGCTGCTAAATTTTGTTGGGGGAGGGAAATTTGTGTGGCATCACGTGATAAGTTATGTCGTACGCTATGCAGAATTACGAAGAAACTCGTCTTGTTGTTATCCATATCTTCTACATTTTCTTTTCAAATCGGTCAGTTGTTAACTCTGAGGTTCCATTATTCGATTTTTCATGATGTAGGGTACCTACAGGTCTATAACGTGGAAATATTGGCAAATATAAATTATGTAATCGTTTATCGGGGGGAAGGATCAAAATGAAAAGTATACGGCTTCAGGGAAGCCTAATGATTTCGTACGCCGCGGGGGTCTCAGAATAATCCCAGTTTTGATACTTATGAATAATATACGTCGATAAATTATTTAATTTCCATAAATTAAGGTTAGACGTCAGTCTAGCGAGTGCTAGGGCGAAACTAATTACCATAACGGTGTAGGAGTGATGGTTGATATCGTGTTTTCCTGATTATTGCTTTCCATATTGAGCCATGCACTCGCGCACAGCGCATCAAATCATGCGAAATTGTTCTGTTCAGGATAACGAGCCGTCCTTTCATACATATATGAGGTCACGTGACCAATTTACCCAAATAAGGAATAATCACTCACGGTATTTGGTTAGGACCACCATTACAGTAGTGTCCAGGCTGGCATAGCCCGTTTTCCGGCTGGTTTGTGGTGCTCCCCGCGACACACCAGTATTCACTGTCACATGGTGTGATGGGCGTGGTCATGTGGGAGTTGGGACAGTAGGACCCAGCAGGGCAGGGGAGACATTGAGCATCAGATGTTGCCCCTGGTGGTTCATAGTGAGAGGGGGTTAGCTACAAGAAGAGCTTTAAATTCTGGATGGATTTTGGTCCCGACGCACGCGCGCCGTTTACGACCACCTATCAAATTCGAACATATTTGTATGGTTGATTTTTTCAAGTTTCACGATCAATCACCTGAAGTGCCCGGCGCCATGTAAGTTCCAGGGTCGCAAGGCGTGGGTGTGACGCTCTGAGCGGGACAATAATACCCTTCCGTACACTTGCCATTCAGTCCCGCAGTCTTGGGATTCCGTGACGTGGCTCCACCCCCACAGTAGTAACCTAAACACAAGGATATGTTTCCTACCTTGATCGTCAACATAATTAGGCTTCCCGGGATAAACATTCTGCATATTCAGCGATTCCAAGGTGAAATAGAAGGAATTGAGGTGACTTAGAGACATCATTTCTAAAACATGATCACTCACCAGCTTCACACACGCCACTGACAACGTCCAGACCCTGGGAAGAGCAGTAGTGCCCCTCGGTACAGGGAGTCATGACAGCCGACCCCTCCGGACAGAAATACCCCTGCTCACAGAACCCACCTGGGGAGAAGGGGGTAAAAACCCTAAACTGGGGGAGGGTGGTTGTTTTGTGAACTGATCTTTGTTAAGTGGATAATAATTGATCTAGGAATTTTATCGAGTTGGAATTTTTGGGTGACCGAAGGAGGAACTGCACCCCGACCTCACTAACCGAAATCATCGCGTGGCTGGGACGTTGGGCATCCCTCGTTACAGTAGTACTTAGCAGGGCACGGCTTCATGCCATCCTCCGATGTGATGCCCCGGGTGTTGCAGTACTTGCCCGCCGGGCACTTGGCACATTGCGTGGCTGCTGTTAGTCCCGTGACGTCACTAGGGGGTTATGATAGGGGGATTGAATACTAGGCTCCAGAACTTTTAGTCCAGGCTCCAGAACTTGTAGTCGGGACAAACAATTTGTGATTTTCATGGGGTTTTATTGATTTATTCTGAAGGTTTGCTCATACACTGCCCAGAAAAACTATCAAATATAGATTATAGAAGACACTGGCCTTTATGATCAAATATCATCATGGGCAATGTGACTCTCGCGAAGAACCCTATGTACGTATGTGTGACGTCACAAATGCAGGTGCTAGAAGAATGACAATAGGACCCCATTCGTGCAGGTACTCATGCTCTTTGGTTGCCATGACACTGCCGGTAAATAGGCCACTCGCAGTCACCGATACTATTTGTCTTGACATTCTCGTATCAGTTGATAATAGGACAATGCTTAATCTATCAGGTTATCCACAGTTTGCTCAGAGATTTCCAATAAAATAGGAATTTCGAGATTTGTCGTGGTGTATAGAACATTTTCAGAATATCAGATGCTGGGAAGGCATCTACTCATTCAAATATTTCGCTATTGTGGATTGATTGCGCTATTGCGGGTAGATTGCGCTATAATTGTGGATTAATTACGCTATAGTGCATTGATTACGCTTCTATTGTGGATTGATTACGCTATTATTATAGATTCTGAGAGAGGCAACAATCAGAGATTAGTCCAAATATCACGTGCTCAATTATCCACGCTCACTTGTGCCCAGTGACCACATATATCACAGTTTGATCCCATTCCCACGACTCACACATTCAGCTTTTTTCAAATCATCGTTCAATTGGTGGCCGTATAAGATGAGAAGGAGCAATAGTATGATGTTTTTTCCTTTCCCTCAATCATCTCTCCCTTTCAGAGAGCATACATTTTGAATGCCACAATCATTGTCCATCGTGTAAGAAAGAACAATCACTTACCTNGGCTGCTGTTAGTCCCGTGACGTCACTAGGGGGGTTATGATAGGCTCCAGAACTTGTAGTCGGGACATACAATTTGTAATTTTCATGGAGTTCCATTGATTTATGCTCATACATTGCCAAGAAAAACTATCAAATATAGAAGACACTGGTCTTTATGACCAAATATCATCATGGGCAATGTGACTCTCGCGAAGGACCGTATGTACGTATGTGTGACGTCACAAATGCAGGTGCTAGAAGAATGACAATAGGACCCAATTCGTGCATGTACTCATGCTCTTTGGTTGCCATGACACTGCCGTCAAATAGGTCACTCGCAGTCACCGATACTATTTGTCTTGACATTCTCGTATCAGTTGATAATAGGATGATGCTTAATCTATCAGGTTATCCACAGTCTGTTCAGAGATTTCTAATAAAATAGGAATTTCGAAATTTGTCGTGGTGTATAGAACATTTTCAGAATATCCAATGCTGGGAAGGCATCTACTCATTCAAATATTACGCTATTGTGGATTGATTGCGCTATTGCGGATAGATTGCGCTATAATTGTGGATTAATTACGCTATAGTGCATTGATTACGCTACTATTGTGGATTAATTACGCTATAGTGCATTGATTACGCTACTATTGTGGATTGATTACGCTACAATTATAGATTCTGAGAGAGGTAACAATCAGAGATATTAGTCCAAAAGTCACGTGCTCAATTATCCACGCTCACTTGTGCCCAGTGACCACATATATCACAGTTTTTTTCAAATCATCGTTCAATTGGTGGCCGTATAAGATGAGAAGGAGCAATTATATGATGTTCTCCCTCCCGGCGTCCTTTTCCCTCAATCATCAAGCCCTTTCAGAGAGCAAACATTTTGAATGCCACAATTATTGTCCATCGTGTAAGAAAGAACAATCACTTACCTCCACGTTCCCTCAGGGCATTTAGCCAGTGTATTGCCTGTCCCCTCGACACAGTAATGCCCCTTAGGGCAGATTACAGGGTCCACAGCACCTCTCTGACAGTAGGAGCCCGCTGGACATATCACGCATTCCGATAACCCGGTAGTTTTTGCGTGAGTTCCTGCAGGGAATTGTGTGATTTAAAATTATGCGTGTAGTGATTCTCAAATTAACACAGTCTTGATACACATGACAAATCTTGATATCCCTGTGGATTTTTAAATTTTCCAGTCCCCATTCATACACCCAAGCGACTTATCACAGGCGAAGTCGCTCTGTTAAAACCGGCACACAAAGGCCGTCATATATATTTTCCTGCGGGCGCACACTTTTGACCCGAGTTCTTAGTTCCGGATACTCATATATACGACTTCACTTGTCAGACACACTTGATAATATCCCAATTATCCGCGTCCTGACTTCTCCCCCGATACGAGCTATATCTATCGAGGCAGCAGCTGCATGGTTGATGTTATTTTCAGTGGTCCGCGAGTTTTTGCAGATACCATACAAACTGACCGCGAGTCATTGTCGTGTGCTCTTTTTTGTTTAATTGTCGTAATTTGAAGAGAAAAAAAGCGTGAATTAAATTTAAAAACAAAACGCGTTTTCCTAATTTCCGATAAAGTTTATACGTACATCACACGTCCTTCTTTATAGCTTTTTACAGTGAAGTTGTTTAATTTTCTGATCAAAATTCGTTCGTTAAAAATCATTTTCTTGTGTTTTTACGGATTCTCCACGCAATATAATACTCGTCACCTCAAGGGCTTGACGTCTATTAATTTAATCAACTCAATCCAGACGTATTGACTTTGTCATAATATCATGCGGTAATGTTTTTGCACGTGCCGTGAACACGTTACCACGTGCAATGAAGTCTTGTACACGTGCTTTGTATTCCTGTGCACGTGCACACTTTGGTATGGCAGCACGTGGATAGAATCTCATTTCGTAAGAATGAGTTCTAGGATTTTTGACCTTGTCCATGAATGGTCTGATGGCTATTCTCATAGCTCTGTATTATAGGCCACTCTATAATACGCGTGATTGTTTTTAGCGTGAGCAGTAGAGGCATTATCACGTTTGCCCAGTCTGCCTCATTACGCATTTGATAGCTCCTTCAATCAAGAATATCGCGCTATGTGCCGAAATGCTGATGTCATTGAACAAATACCCCATATTCGCCACCCAAGACTCCTCATTCTTCCCGGCAGAACAACATATTCTCGTCCACTCACCCGCTTCACACTCGATGGCACTTTCACGTCCCTCGGGACAGTAACTCCCCGTGGGGCACACGTCCCCTGTCCCCACAACCCCTGACTCGTGACACTCGGTAACGTCCTTCAGATTGGATGCCACAGGAGTGGCACTGAAATGTTACGTAAAGAGATAAGCTGACGAGGTAAGTGTAAGTGCACAGCCTGTTTTTTGACCATTCTGTTCCCCTTACAAATTTAGATGCGCACATATCGCGCGCAGATCTATATAATCAGAGGAGTGGTCGACAGAATTTGCGATCAATAAGATGGTTTTTCCGCAATAATTTTTTACGAAAAACTTCTATCAGAACTCACGTTGAGAGCCCAGAGACACAGAAGTACCCGGCTTGACACAGGTGTTCAGGGTTTACTAACTTGGCCCCCAGATCTGGGCAGTAGAACCCAGCTGTACACGGCTGACAGTCTGTACACGCTGCTAGACCTGTGGAAGAGGGGAAATGAGGGTGGGGAGTAGATAGACAATACCAAAAAATTATTCGCCAATCAAAATATCCCCATTTTTCATATCTCACGTTATGTTTATGCTGAAAAAGGCCGCGAAATGTTGTTGAAAGTGATAGACACTAGAATACATAGTGGGTGTTGACAGACGCAGATCCGTGCAGCTGTTAACACGTCATGTTGACGAGGTTTGTCATCAATATTGATAGGGGATATGAGGAGAGAATTGTTATTGAGGGAGGGAGAAAGTTGGGGGAGGGTAGATGACCTGGGGAGGTGAGAGTTGGGACGGAGAGGTGTTTGAGTTGAGAATTGGAGGAGCTGGAGATTAGAGGATATGAGAGTAGATAAGTTTTGAGTGACGGTTTAGATTAGAGGAAATAACGATATTTTAAAGGGAAGATAAGTCAATTTGGATGAAAGGGTGGAAATCTTAGTGGGATCTGAGGGAACTGTCAGCTATGAGAGGAAATGGAGAGAGGGATACATTAAGGACAAGGAAGGAGACAATTAGGGTTGAGTCAAAATGTCATCATGATCGCCACTGAGATATATATTACACTTCACGTCTACTCCATAGTTCCAGTATACTACCACGATAACTTCCTCACTTACGATAGATGATGATGCGTTGTCTGTACGACTGTAAACGATTTGTGTCTATTTGTCACACATCTCAGACATCTCAGTTGTGATAAAATTGCAGTGATGTCAAGTATTTATGGTATTTAAAAAGTCACGCGCGCGTGTTACCCTGGGCGACGCACGTGGTGCGCGTACACACTCTCATGATTCCTTAACGTTGTGTGTACGTTGCATGTGGGCCACACTAGTTGGCACTTTGTAGAGTTCCATATTTCGTCACTTCATTTACTTTTCTATTCTATGCTATGGTACTTATTGTGTGTATGATCTTACGCCCGGTGTGTCTGCTTTGTGCGAGCCGCTATATCTTTTTCAGTCCAATGTCGGCCTCACTTGAGACCTTTTTGCGAAATGATACCGACTCATATCTTGTTCTCGTTCTATAGCTAGTAACTAGCTTTATACTAAAATTTCCTCCATCGTTTGTGGTAAATAATCTTGTTTCGTATCGGGAATTGGCGTTCCTAAATGTGAGATTTAGATTGAGGCTTTTCAAATGAATGTTACCTGCAGCATTTCCGTAAGTTCCCAATGGGCAAGGTTTGGGGGAATCTCCAGTCCCCTCAGGGCAGTAAGATCCCTGTGGACATTCAGTTTTCACAACTAGTCCGTCATCATTCGCGATACACTGGAATCCTAGGGGTAAAATTAGAATTCAGTAATCAAGACCTATAGTAGTACCTAAGATGAGTGGTCATGGATTGGACGGCTGAATGATTCGCGTCAGCCAATCACAACACACCACCTCCCATAAACTGAACTCATTATCTCGTTGTCACAGACCAATCACTAACCTGCTGGACACGTAACACACGCTGCCATCCCAATGTCAGGAGCGTGGGTCCCAGGGGCACAGATCTGAGCAGTGGAGGACCCAGTGGGGCAGTGATAGTTCGGCTGACACCTGAACAGGGATGGATGATGGGACTTGAAGGGTCATTCATAAACAAAAAAATTGTGAGATTATCTTACGATTTTAAGTATCAGTTGGCGTTTGCTATTCATAATCTTGCAAAGTTTTAGTTGTGGGTCTGTTTTATCCTACTACTTAACGATATCATTTTATTAGGGAAACGGGATAACTATCCTATTGCCGTACGGCATATCAACGCCGTTATGCCCTGGGGTTCGCTAATGTTTTCAAACCTTTACTTATGATTTTGTGAGATTTGTCGATATCACACTTTGTTCTTCTGACGTTAACCCTTGACAAACTCTCACAAATTCTCACATATCGGATCAAAGTAGATATATCTCGGGTTGACCTATCCTTATATGGCATAATTACTGGTTGACGTTGTGAGGTTGTACCTGACAACGGTTTTGCTCCGCACACAGCAGGAGGTGAATTTAATCTAATTTTATTCGCGTGCTGCTTTTTATTTGTAGCGCGAAAATGCAGAGCTCGATTTTTGGTCTTGATTACTTTTTTCTTATTTCAGAATTACCTTCTCGCTCTTTACTAGGTAAAACTGTTCCGCTACCTATGTACCAGATTTCCATAAAATCATTGCTTTACTATAAATAGTTGTTACCTGTGAGCGGCGGGTGTGGGGGAGCTCTGCCCCGCGGGACAGAAATATCCCGCGGTACACTGAACTCCCGTCCCAGTGATCTGACCAATGGCGGGCGTGTCCGTTGCGGGACACGCGTGACCCGCAACGCACTCCTTACACGCTGATTCGACTGTCAGACGTGCTACGTCCGAAAACGTGCCTGAAAAA
>CAMPET010000306.1:30807-42222 GCA_946803715.1 Beroe ovata
AATGGCCACCATAACCCCTTATCCACCAAAAACGTGTCAGTTTCAGTGAGCATTTGAGGATAGCTCCCAATCGGATAGACCGATTGACTTGAAACTTCTACCATAGCTCAAGGACCATTAGAAACTCGGACGACCAAGATTTCACGTCAATCCGACAACCAGTTCCTAAGTCAAGGGCAGACACAACCCTTTAGCTCCCAAACTGATAGTCTAATCGACTTGAAACTTCTACCATAGCTCAAGGACCATTAAAAACTCGGACAACCAAAATTTCACGTCAATCCGATAATCGGTTCTCAAGTCTGCCGGAGCAGACTACCTATTGATAGTCTCAGAGACTAACCTGCAGGGCAGGCTGTAGATATGGGACTTCCCTCGGCACACCACGCCCCTCTAGGGCACACCACAGCTGTGGGTGTGGTGGAGCCAGAGGGACAGTAGTACCCGGCTGTGCACTTCTTAGTGGCTGCTACCATACCCGTCTCACTGTGCAGGGAGAGGGGAGCTGTGTTAGTGAGACAGTGATGAAAAGCTTAAATCAAGAGGGAATGATAGCTATTTGACAAGAAAGTAAAAACAATTATTTTTCCCGAGATTAATGAAAAAAGGCATTATCAATCACTTCGATCTGACTCACTCGCAGTAGAACCCTGCCGTACACTCTGTACACTGGTCCTCCTCCTCTAGCCTCGTGGTAGAGGAGAATGTACCCGCGGGACACGGGTGTTGTTTTGGGGTGGATGTGCCCACAGTGCAGTAGTGACCTGCCGGGCACACGCCTGTGGGAGAGAGAGATGGATGGGTTTATGAAGGAGAAACTGAGTTTATGAAGGAGTAGCTGAGTGGACATTTGACGGAACAGATTGGATCGAATGACATCTGTGCAATGTGTGATTATGTGGGAGAGATGTGTGATTGTGTGAAAGATGTGTGACGACTCACCTGACCCGGTACTACCATCAGGGGGATCAGAACGTGTTGCTCCAGTTGTACACCAATACCCTGCCGCACATGTTCCTGAGAGTATAGTAGAGTGAGAGAGGCGAGGATTATAAGTATTGCAGTGTACTGACCTCCAGAAGATCATAGTTCTTGAGTTGCGTTTTGTGGCAGGGTTTTTCGCGACATTCCAGTGCCCTATAAATTTGCCACCGAAAATCATACTTTCTTCATTGAGTACCTGTTGTTTGGGCAGGGGTTGATCCATCGCAGTATTTCCCTGCTGGACATGCACTACAATCATCAGCCTCCTCCAACCTGGCATGAAGATGGGTGTGTCAATAGCGTGGTGTCATTGAGTCATTGTGGGGATCATTATGATTATCGATCATGATGGTGTCAAGTAAGAAGAGTGATAAGCAGTTGCAAAGCTCGCTCTCAACTATAAACAATTGACCAGAAGCTTGATAATAGGTGTCAACTTAATTCCTAGCGCCTACCATTATTATAAATGAACTGTTAGTTACAATTTTACTTGTAATTACCTACTGTAATAATCGATAGTTTATGTCGACAGTATGATAATTGCTAGGTGCCCTCGTGCCAATTCCAGGCAAAATATTAATTGTAAGCTTGTTAATTAGTTGAGTGACTGCAAGTAGTATAGCATAAACGATAAACAACCCAGACTGCCAATTAAATCTCACTCTGATTCTTTACCGCGCCGTTATTCGTTAACCTTACCCTATCAAAACAATTCCGTACCCAAAATAAACCGATCATCGACCACACAATATCGACCCAACATCAAACCCTATACTACCTCGTTGTTTCCCCGTATGTTCCTGCTGGACAAGGATTCTTGTTCTGGACGTCAGTTCCCTCTGGACAGAAATATCCAACGGGACAGTAGAATGCTTCAACTGCTAGAGCTACGTCAGTTCCTGAAGTGCAAGACAAGAACTGATAGGTGTCATTTGTGACTGTTTCTAGAAAGAAACTTCCGGCAATGCAGTTGCCAACACAGCTGTCTTTTCCAAAACAATTCATTTACGAGAATTAGGATTCTAAAAATAGAAGTCCTTAAAGTAACCTAGCAACATGTATCCTAAAACATCTCCCCTACCTGATTGGTCACAGAAGAACCCTGCTGGACATGGTATACAGGACGCCATGCCCGCCTCGGGCTGGTACTGTCCACTTGGGCACCTGGTGGAATGATATGCGGATATTTAGTTAATTACGCCTTCCGCAAATATTTTGATGGAGCCACGCATAACATTGAGGCATAAACTGATATCTTTGCGCAGATGACTGATGACTGAAGACCTCAGTCACCTAACAGTTTTTGAGAATTAGAGCGCTTGTCTCTTGACTCTTGAGGCTGAGACTGGCGTCTATATGCGCAATCTACTGTCTTGTTTATCCTTCCCTAATCCTTCATCTCAATCTCCCCCTCAACCCCTATATACTCCTTTATAAATAGGGTCACATTTTTCCAGTATTTACTATTCTGCTCGGGCAACCCAAAATTAGCAAACAGACAGCTGGTCAGATAAGAATAATTTGACAGGCAATTCTTCAAAGGTTATACCTACATAACCGGGTAATTTTGTCAAATAATTAGCATAATTTTCTTCTGATAAACGATTTTGGAGGGCTCGAAAATCAATCATTAGTTTACTGAAAAGTATTATCTCGCTCTTTTTAAAGTATTTGATATTTCACAACTCTATCCTCATATCACAATCTTATTACGAATTGCCCAGAGTCCTGCTCCTTTGCAAAGTTATTCTGCTCACCTGACCGGTTCAGAACTCCCAGTTGGACATTGATAGCCCAGATCACACTCGTTCTGTTTAAACTGGGTCGACTTGGTGGGACAGTAGTAGCCTGCTGAACATTCCTTACCAACTACCGATGACATACCTGAAAAGATAAACGTCATTTTCACGTCATATGAGCTCATGAAACCACGCCCTAAACCCCGGGTAAATCCGAGACATGAGTCGTTAAGATATACATCAATTAGAGAGTTCCGAAATTTACGTCATCATGACAAACCATGTGTGACGTCACTTCTATATTCTGTAGCTTTTATATTGTGTAAGTTATAATTATCAATCTTTTAACAGAGAGGTTATCAATGATATTATGGTCAGTAGCTATATAATATCTTGAACTACCGTAACACGGGTACATTTCTGTCAAAAATCAGTTCATTCCACAAAATAACTTCGGTCACACTGCTCATCGAAGTGTGTCAAGCCTGAGAGCTCACACATTTTGAGGTTTCTTTTTCGAAACGCATTATAAACTTGACGACTAGGCTCCAATCAATCTACTCATGCAATGTTTGAGCGGCGGTAAGTGGCGCATGTCAGAACATATTACGCCGTTATCGCGCGAAACTTTAAACACTATAAGACATACACTCTCTACTAGTTAAAACCATATTCTTGTGTGCCGACAATATTTATCATTCCTGCAAAATCCATTAAAAATTTAAATCAGGTAGGAAAACTTTACAAACCATTGCTGCTGACAGTTTTGATGTTTTACAGTATTATGTCATCCTTCCTTTTCTTTAAACCAATTTTAATTTTATTTAAGCGATAGTGATTTTCTTATATTCTTTAACTTGAACCGCCCACAACATAATATATTGTCGGTACTACACCCCTCAGAATTCGGTTTTACAAATGTTAAACTGAATAAAATGTGTTTGTTTAAAAGTTTTCCGCTCGAGGGATAATCCGTTGATATGAAGCCAGTTCGGCACACACATACACATTACACACACGAACTTATTATTCTCGCGTGGTAAATTCATTTATTTAACCCCAATTCTTCTTAGGCAAAATTCATCGCATTTCTCTCAATATCTCCTTCGATTTGACCCATTTGATTATCGGTTTTTTCTACACAATATACAGAAATTAGTCTTTCCATGTTCGAATGTTCGATATACCAATCCCTGGACTCCTTGTGTCCCCCTAAACCCATGTGTCTCTCTCACTTCTGTCACCCCTACACTCTCAGCCCCCCACAGTATGATATACTACAGATGCATATCCCTACTCACGTGTAGCTGTCACAACTTCACCCCTTCTCCTAGCAAAGACCAGCACTCACTAACCATGATAACCACACTAATCATCTATCGGTTTATCGTAATCGATATAATGTGGCATATGTAAGAACTCATAATCATAGAATTTATAGCAAGTAGATTTGTTATCAATAATACGCGCGTGCAACACGTTTGTTTTTCCTGGGAAACCGTAGAGGGTACAGCTATCCCCCCTTTCTCTCTCTCTCTCTCTCCCTCTCTCTCTCNGAGAGAGTTCTCTCTCTCTCTCTCTCTCTCTCTCTCTCTCTATAATCAGTATACCGACCCCCGGGAATATGATGCATTGTCTTAGGGATAGCCGAAGCCAGTTAAGCTACCCCGCGCCTAGAAGTGATTTCGGTAGTAATGTCTAATGTCGGCAAGATTTGAGATACGATGAGAGAGAGTTAGTTAATTCTCTTTTGACTCTGTTTACAAATGAAAATACGTCTTTATTTGCGATCAATTTCGTCGTTCAACGACATCGTCAGGCTCAAATTTGATTGTATAAAGTAGTGTTGTAGGTATTTGAGATACCTATACTTATAGTAGTCAGCCAATGGCGAGACAGCTTTGTGCAAATCAGGGATTATATTTGTGCAAATCTCAGTATCAGGGATTATAGATATCAGATAATTCCTCTTGATTTCCTCGTAAGATTTGTTTTCCAACGCTCTATAATGTGAATTTCCAAGTACTGAAGTGAAATATCTGTAAGATGTTCATGAATTTGTGCATTTTGAGTTGTGAGAATCTTATCGAATAATATCACCGGAAATGATACTGTCATCCTGTCATAATTAATAATTATTGACTGTCACGTCAGTACGTAACCGTAACCGGTACCCAACCCCATTTATTGTGGCACTGACAGGAACCTATAGTGACAGCTGGCTGTCATTTGATATTCTAGTGTTGGTTTCATCAATTCAAGTATATTATACTTGTCAAATAATCATGACAGCCTCTCAAACTGTTTTGTGCTAATCCATAATTCGTTAATAATTTGTTAAATTATATGTTTCCAAATTTACGATCTTGGCAATAATTTTGAACTGTTTGACAAATCCTAATTGTCAATAGCGCAATACTGTTGTTTATAGTAGTCTCTAATTATGGAGACAGTCTCCATCGGCTACCGAACAAGATTTATATGATTCGTGGCAGATTTGCACAATAAACAGCCCATTGACAGCTCCTCAAAATAATCTCGAAACTTTAACATCCACTGCTATTTTAACTCTGGTTTTGTCATTTTGTAGACTTGATGATACCGTCGCGTATGACGATATTGCAGCTAAGCTGAAATTCATGTTTCCAGATGTTGCAATTTCCGCACGGATTGAGGGCTCATAATATGACACCTACTATAATGTCAGAAGCGTCTATATATCTCCGACTCAATAATTGCAGACTTAATTCAGCGTCTAATTTCTACTCAATATAGTGAGGCTTTATGGTCATGGTGGAATATTAGAGACTTTTGCCTTCAACTTGATATCATAGTAAGAGTGTCAATCTGTCATCTGTGCTCGAACGAGTTTGATATTATCTCTCAGACTATTGGAGATACCGGGTTATTGAATGGCGACTGGCTGATCCCAGATGTCACTGATAACACATATTACTCTTCTCCTTTAGAGCAATTTCCACAAAAACCCCTCTCTCCCTATGAAACATTTGTTTAGACGTCAGCACACTCCCTTACCAACTCCCAGAAATTAAAGGGGTCATATGTCATCCTGTGAACCTTGCTAATTTCGAAATCCTGCGTGCGCTTCCATTCTGACTCTAATTATTATTGCACCACGGAACATTTATTTCATACAACATCTATCTCCTATAGATAGAGGAGAGGGCTGTCAAATTATGCCTAAGACATAGGAAATTTAGACGAAATTTTAGATAACTTCACCTCTCTCTCTTCATATCTCATACGCAATATGGAGATGGTAATTTCAACTCCCTCTCCTCCCCAGTCCCCTCATAAATTTGATGAACTGCACGCGCCATATTGTGTATTTGACGCTTCTCACTTGATGAGTGTCGGAGTGTTGATGTTTCTGGTTGTGAATTGCACGTCTTGTTTCTAAATTGCAGGGCTGTCTGCCGCATGAATCTCATCTCATCATACACGTCTATCTCAATCCTTGCCTCACTTTCTAATTAGCAGCGATGATTTGTTAGAATTCTTATCTTCGACAATATGACCTCACGGTGAGGCCTTCTTCAGCTATGGCCTATGCAACAAACGTCGCGATGTTCATTATTCATGGGAAACATGAATATGGGAATTTTGATGAACTTGACACACCTAGCTGACCCCAGTCCTATCCTAAATCACGTGATCTGTGACAGCTCAAATTTGGTCAGTTTCACAGCGAGACATACAAATTTCAACGCATTTTGTTCCGTTGAGTATATGCTAAATTCTGGGTAAGGTCATCAGAAACGTTCCGCGTTATGTCTCGGCTACCACAGCAATTAGTACCATACATAATGCCAATTAAGTATGCTGAGATAATCAATTAGAAGGTAATTATGTAATTAGTTAAGTGCTCAAACATATCCTGAAGTAACACACTCGTCATCGATGTGACCGATGAGTCGTTGGGCATAAAAACGAATAATTTTAGCTGTAATAATATTTTTTGTCGCTCGCATATTGCGTCGAGAATATTGGTTCATTTTTCTATAATTTTGGTTCTTTTTCATCGCGTAACATGAGTAACCGGTAGTGTGGTGGTTTATTGATCGATCTCGATACCAGTACTTACCGTCCCTATTATCTCAGTTTAGTGTCCACCACTAACGAGTAGGTACTTACCTTCAGTATCACAGTAGTATCCCTGTGGACAATCCAGACATTCCGTCTCCTCTGTAGCCCCCACATTGGGCATGTAAGTCCCGATTGGACACTTTGTCGGGTTTGCAGTACCTGGGAACAGGGAGGAGTCAGCTGAGGTTCTAATTTGGGTGGAATGGATTCCATGGTAACAAGGCGCTGTTGCCATGTTAAAATAATTGAAATTTCGGTTTTCTTGGNAATTTTCTATTCGTGTTGATGAGTAGAGAGAGAGAGAGGAAGCTGTTGTCAATACCTGCAAGACAGTAGTGTCCCTGAGGACAGGACCCTCCCATGGATACTATGCTAGGAGTGGGGCTAGTGGATCCCTCTAGACAGTAGTACCCAGCTGAACACTGAAATATGGGGGAGGTTAGGACAGTTGAAGAGAAGCTCTTGCAGTTTTAAGTGCTTCGGTCATAGTTTTCCTTATAGTAAGAGGCGCTAGCTATCATAGTTATCGATCTAGCAATTCTAGCTACTTAACTTGTTTATAGAATAAGAAACTTAACTTGTTTATAGAATAAGAAACAGTGCGGTAGGTACGTGCTATCAACCGTAGTCGAGCGTTTAATAGATACCCGTATAAAGCATCGTTATAAAACCCATACAATATAGTGAAAGTCTTACAATCCATCGCACTCAGTTACATTTCTGTGGAAAATAACACAAGTACCAGATACAGACAGGCAAATACTCGTCTCACTTGAATGAATTCGCACCAAGGTCTTGAGAAAGGTTGATGTTAGGTCGTACCAGTGCGTGAAATAGGCGCTCACACTTATAGTTTAAAAACTCGACTTGCTTTTTCTGGAGCATGTATGTTCCAGGCACATTTCTATAGACCCCACGCATTATAATTCGCAGTTTAATTCATGCGTGCGGCATTCTTTATGCCGAATAAACACATTTCCGACCCAAGTACTACGCGTCAACAACTTCCCATGACAACATAGCACGTAGAGCTACGTCAACATTATCCATGTTGCTATAGCAACATATTACATGCGTTTCCATGGTAACCTATGATTATTTGCTATACATCCGGTGTTAATAAAGCGTAGAGTTACTCACTTAAAGACGTGCGAAAGAAGCGCATTATGCAACATTATTACATTTTCACCGATTCCTGTCGACAGGAATAATATCGGAACTGTATCAGAAACGAAAGTACCCTGTGTTTCCAGCGTTACAGTCTGCTGATATCGTAACAGGAAGAATGAACCTTCACGGTAGTGTATAAAACAGTGTTTAAACTTTCAACTCCAGCTTTGAATTTTATAAACTAGCAATGATAAACAGGTGCGATGCCTTTAATAATACTTCAAGGACTTTTAATGCTTCATGAAGTTGACTGGAACATACTTTTTGTTGTGTTTCAGGCAACGAATTGAGAAACTAGGTTTCTGTTTTGTGAAAAAAGCGTTCATTTTCTTTGATAATTCATCTTCCGTACTGCCTTAGCTTTTGTTACTCTGTTAAAGACAGCCATCTATCGTACAGAACAATAACAGTGCCTTCAGTCCCTGGCTGCTAGATATAAACGCCATTTAACCGAACATCAAGACCCTTTCACCCTTTGTTCTGGTTTTAAACAATCGATGAGACCCAAAACCGTGACGTCATAATTACGATGAATTATCAATTACTCCTACATTATAAAGGAGCATATTGGAGGGCGTCTTCCGACCACTTCTCACTGTAAACCACTGCAAGTAAAACTTATATATGGCATGGTTAGTGTGTAAACAATAGCATCCATTTCACGCGCCCCTATCTGAACCTCGGGTGAAGTATTCACGTGCTAATATTCGTGTAGGAGACCAGATGTTTGGGGGTAAAAGTGTTCGTCTAACACTCACATGTCATTGTTATTATGCTTCCTGGCATAATATAATCTAGGTGTCGCGAAAAAATGTTCAAAAAAGTTGAGGCATCGCAAGATACTTTGAAAAACTTTTAGCTCGTTTTTGTGTCCATATATCGATTCTCAGATAGCAAAAACATAAATTTGGGCTATATACTCGCTAACCAGGTGTTCCTGCAGCATAATACCAATAGATTCAGTCAAATTATCACAAACAAACCCTCAAATTACAGCCACATTGGTAACTATACTAATAACAATCACACCACTGATACATGCATGATGCGTGAACAGGCTTGGTAGTATGACGTCACTTAGCGTTGATATGACGTCACAAGAGCATACGATTATATTGGCAGATATGGGATGAAGTGTGTGTGTGTGGTGTCGATTGTTGCTTCGGCCGATTTTGTTTGTGTAACCTATAGATGTTTGAGATTTCATAATTTACTTCAGTAACTTTTTTGTGAGCATGCCTTGAGTGTTTACCACGTTTGCCTCTTCTTCAAAGAGGCCGTTTTTCACTTATATGTTGGATGGATCGGATATTCAACTTCTTATCCTATGATCGCGTATGATCTCTTCTTAACGTTGAAGTTCTACTTCTTATCTCAAGATTATCATGCCCTTCTCCCCTCATGACGTCACGCAGTGTGCACCAATAGCACGCTCTGCTAACACATGGGTGCCGACAGCATTATCACGCCGCTGATAACACAAGTAGTGTGATACACGGGGGAGTGAGGGGGTGTGAGCATTACATAGGTTTAGTAATAGTGGATTGTTCGAGAACAATTTGGGCAGATGCCACGTATGGTTGCTATCGACAACAATTCACGATGCTCAGACGTTAAGTAGCAACCGTTGCCAAGTCAGTAGATCAGTTCAGTTGATTTCTTGCAACCCATGTCGGATTGCTCCAAAATAACTGGTGATGATCCGTTTGTTACCATGGTGATTCGTCATATGTTGCTGTTGCCATAGCAACATATCTCCTTATTATCAAACACATACACCCACACTTTGTCGATATGAACCAATAACAACATCTGTTTCCTCAGATACACACACACACACACACCTACACTTCATCTGATATATCCCGATCTATCACTTTTCCTCTAATAATTATCGGTAATTACCATGATCTAGGGTTGGGTTATTATCACCTCGCAGCAATTACCTTCTTCAGAATACCATATGATATATCATGATTTGTCCTAATTAGGTTACGGGTAATTATCTCTTCGTCCTAGTAGGTTCTCATAGCAGGTGTTTTCTCGGTTAAGGTTTGTACTAGGTACGTCAACTTCATATATCAGTTTCTTCAGTCAAACTATAATAGCATGTTCGTTGAATCTTCCAATGTAAATTATACCGACTTGTCATTTTGCTATCTTTCATCATTTGGCTGTTTTTCATCAGAAAGGGTGGAACAGTATTATTGTGCAGTCATGGGCAGTCAATCACTGCCCCCCCTAAAGTGCCCCCTTACAGTAATAAAGCTCCACCCACCTATTGAATCCTATAATAGTATCCCCATGTGAAAGTGACAAAACTGCCGGGTCGTTAACTTAAACTACTATATATTATTGTGGTGATTTATTATTAATCTCACACCATATATTAGTAGTAGGAGAGCGTCATATACCGCGGCATTTTGTGCATAATTTGTTGGATTGCTCTTAACAATTTAACAATTTGGTGACATAATGATATGTTTCTTGTGAGAACCACTTTTGGTCGTCCAACTGTTAAATTGTTTGGTGCGGCTTTGTGTTACTTTAACCTAACCATTCGAACATTACATTACGATTTCACGGAAAGATAGCGTCAAAAGATGCCGGCATATTCAAATTGGCCAGTCAATATTGTCGTACGGTCTATTTTGTGAACAATCAAATAGTTCTTTCCTTGGTGAAATTTGTTTTAGAATTTGATAGTGTCGCTCCGGCTTGAGTTGAAATGTCAAAATGTCTGCATCAAAATCGGACATCTTAGAATTTCTTTGTCCAGCTCATGTAAGGTGTCTGCTTCGAAAATATTACATTGCGCTTTCATTGGGTACGATTGTTGTGATAACACGCAACCGAAATATTTGGTTGAGTTCAAATAATAAACTCATTCCTTCCGCTGTTTTCTCGGAAACTTTCAAAATTATTTTTGATAATGGGTAAAACGTTTGATAACCATTCTGTGAAAACACAACCCTTTGTTTGGTTTTATTATTCTAATCCTTCCCATCTCTAATAGCAAGCATCATGTTGGAAGTTGGGCACTGGGAACAGATAAACCGATACGAGGATGTCACACTGGCAGAGCAAGTCATTTTCGTCATTGTCAACATTTTCATCATATTCGTCGGGTTTTTCGGTGAGTCATGGTATCAAGACTCTCTTTGAGTGTCATACATCATTATTGAAACGAATAATGTTCTCCTCCACATCGCACTGACACCATAATTGGACGACAGGACTTAACCTCAACGCCACACTAACCGTGACACATGTTAAACATTGACACCAGTGACCCTTGACACCACTTCTACTTGACACCACTGCTACATGGCATCACTTCTACTTGGCACCACTGCTACTTGACACCACTGCTACTTGACACCACTTCTACTTTACACCACTGCTACTTGACACC
>CAMPET010000306.1:42233-80123 GCA_946803715.1 Beroe ovata
CACTGCTACTTGACACCACTGCTACTTGACACCACTGCTACTTGACACCACTGCTACTCGACATCACTGCTACTTGACACCACTTCAACTTGACACCAATTCTACTTGACACCACTGCTACTTGGCATCACTTCTACTTGACATCATCTTACAGGTAATGCTGCAGTTCTACTCGGATCTATCAAGTACAAATCTCTGAAGATGGACAAGATCAGCTTGGTATTCGTTCAGAACATTGCCATAGCCGACATGATAATCGTGGTACTGAGGTGGGTCTTCAAGGATCTAGACACCGGCGTCTTAAAACTATTTAAAGACGCCAGTCAAATAAAGAAATAAGACGCCAGCATTTTAAGACACGAGTAATCTAAGACAACAGTTTAGTAGCGATAAGATAAGAGAGTAAGAGGAAGCTAGGCCACAAATCACAAATGCGAACACAGTTGTAGTCTGTAGATTCAAATCCTAAAGTTGAGTCAGATTCAAGGGGAGATATCGCAAAGAATGCGTGACATCACACACACACCAATATCACACCCTCTATCAGGTACATCCCCACAACAATCACACTCCTGGCAAGAAGATGGGTGTTTGGACGAGCTGGTTGTTTTATCCTGGGATTCCTAGCAAACGTCCCCTCCTGTGCAGAGATTATAACCATCACCCTCCTCTCCCTTCATCGTCTCATGGTGCTGAAGCAGACTCCCTCCCAGAGATTGTTCAACTTCGAGTACAAGTTGAGGGCGGTGAGTGACATCTGCACGTTTTCGTGCGATTTCTCATTCATAGATCATTCTTCACATTTGATTTAAACAAAGCTCCAAATGACTTTTACTCCCTCCCTCCTCGTCACTTTCTCTCACCTCTCTCTTCTCCCGGCCAGTGTAAGATTATCATAGCGGGATGCTGGGCCTCCATGGTAGGACTCTGGCTGGTTACTGCATTCGTCGGATTCGACGTCATCCCCGGACCCAAAGCCACGACTTGCGTTATCGGGTTCTCTTGGTATGAAACGGATCATAAGACTGTCGTTCTTACTGGTGAGTTTCTCTTTCCTTACCCCGCTTACCTTTTTTGCTTACCTCGTATCTTCACATCGGAAAATCGAAGAAAATTCTGAGATGTAAGGTTAGAAGTCGCCCAAGGTTAGAAGTCACCTTAGATGTAAGGTTAGAAGTCACCTACCGAATAGCTCCTCAGGAAAGCGAGATAGGTCCAAAGTTCGACCGGGAATCGATTCAGTGTCCAAAAATACATAGAAATNCATTTGATTTAAACAAAGCTCCAAATGACTTTTGCTCCCTCCCTCCTCGTCACTTTCTCTCACCTCTCTCTTCTCCCGGTCAGTGTAAGATTATCATAGCTGGATGCTGGGCCTCCATGGTAGGTCTCTGGCTGGTTACTGCGTTTGTCGGATTTGACGTCATTCCCGGACCCAAAGCGACGACTTGCGTTATCGGGTTCTCTTGGTATGAAACGGATCATAAGACTGTCGTTCTTACAGGTGGGTTTCTCTTTGCTTTCCTCGCTTACCTGTAGTTAGAAGTCACCTACCGAACAGCTCCTCAGGAAAGCGAGATAGGGCAAAAGTTCGACCGGGAATCGATTCAGTGTCCAAAAATACATAGAAATGCGTAATATTTGTATGAAAATGGGACAAAAAATTTTCTTGGAATTTTTGATTCGAGTATCGGTAAAAGTGAAGTGAGTGACTCCACACTTTTATACTTCGATTTCGAGGGCCTCAAATGAGGACTTTACTGGCACCAACGACACTATTTTTGCACCAAATCATCTCTCCTACTCTCACACTACAAGTATCAACCCTCTTAACGTTCATTTGATGTTCATACTTGCCGTGAAACCACGCCCAAATGACGAATTCAATCCCCTGGGAAGCAAACGCAACAAAAACACGAAAATCAATGGGACACACCGACACCAAAAAATAATTTCATAGGGGACATACTAGAAATAAGTGTTCCTGACCTATTTTTTGACGTAGAATTCAAATCTGAAGGAATTTTCGAGCTAGCTCATCGGGAAATCGAGTAAAATTCCAATTCCTTCTCAGATGTAAGGTAAAAAGTGATCTGGCGAATAGCCCCTCAGGGAAGCGAAATAGGGCCAAAATTCGACCGGGAATCGATTCAGCGTCCAAAAATACATAAAAATGCGTGATATTTGCATGAAAATGGGACAAAAATTTTTCTTCGAATTTTTGATTCCAGTATCGGTAAAAGTAAAGTGAGTGACTCCACACTTTTATACTTCGATTTCGAGGGCCTCAAATGAGGACTTTACTGGCACCAACGACACTTTTTTTAAACCAAATCATCTCTCCTACTCTCACACTACAAGTATCAACCCTCTTAGCGTTCATTTGGTGTTCATACTTGCCGTGAAACCACGCCCAAATGACGAATTCAATCCCCTGGGAAGCAAACGCAACAAAAACACGAAAATCAATGGGACGCACCGACACCAAAAAATAATTTCAAAGGGGACATACTAGAAATAAGTGTTCCTGACCTATTTTTTGACGTAGAATTCAAATCTGAAGGAATTTTCGAGCTAGCTCATCGGGAAATCGAGTAAAATTCCAATTCCTTCTCAGATGTAAGGTAAGAAGTGATCTGGCGAACAGCCCTTCAGGGGAGCGAGATAGGGCCAAAATTCGACCGGGAATCGATTCAGCGTCCAAAAATACATAGGAATGCGTAATATTGGCATGAAAATGGGACAAAAATTATTCTTCGAATTTTTGATTCGAG
Organism: Beroe ovata; assembly: GCA_946803715.1. Taxonomy (NCBI): domain Eukaryota; kingdom Metazoa; phylum Ctenophora; class Nuda; order Beroida; family Beroidae; genus Beroe; species Beroe ovata. Next base: position 45,008 of record CAMPET010000306.1, read on the forward strand.
TATAGGTAAAAGTAAGATGAGTGACTCCACACTTTTATACTTCGATTTCGAGGGCCTCGAATGAAGACTTAACTGGCACTAACGACATTATTTTTGCACCAAATCATCTCTCCTACTCTCACACTACAAGTATCAACCCTCTTAGCGTTCATTTGGTGTTCATAATTGCCGTGAAACCACGCCCAAATGACGAATTCAATCCCCTGGGAAGCAAACGCAACAAAAACACGAAAATCAATGGGACGCACCGACACCAAAAAATAATGTCATAAGGGACATACTAGAAATAAGTGTTTCTGGCCTACTTTTTGACGTAGAATTCAATTCCGAAGGAATTTCTGGGCTAGCTCATCGGGAAATCGAGTAAAATTCTAATTCTTTCTCACTTTTATATTCGATTTCGAGGGTCTCAACTGTACTGGTGCTGAAGTCACTATTTTTCCACTAAATCATCTCTCCTACTCTCACACTACAAGTATCAACCCTCTTTGCGATCATTTGAAGTTCATACTTGTTTCCACTAATTTTTGCATTTCATAAGCCCACTCCATTCCATAATACATCAAAATCTGAGTCAACATGTAAGAGTGTCTAGAGAAATCTTAAAAATCAACCCATCAAATTCTCGACCGCTAGGGCGGGCGTCTGACACTCTGACCACCCTGAAAATAATATACACCACAGTGTCCAGGGAAGCACTATTATAGTCACTAGGAAAGTGGCAAGGGGATTGTGGGATTTCCTTGCATTTCCAGGGCTTAGCCATGTAATTGGTTAATAACGAGTAAGTGGTGGAATCTTGCATAATGTAGAACCGCATCTTTAGATTCTTCATAGTCAAACTTCAAGCTGAATTAGCGACAGCGCTCGAAATAGACCCTTATTCCTGGAATTATTTGAAATTGAACCGTAGATACCTCCGTGCAAAACACTCCCCATGAATAGCCCTTAAACCTAGTCAAAAAAGCTCCCTTCAAATATCCTTCCACGATCCTCCAAAAGTGCTGCAAAGAAATATTGCGATTCCAATAAACATATTCTCTCCCTCAAAGGATTCAAATAGTGTTACAGTATGTGCTATGAACGGTATGCGTTCTGTAGGCATCACTTTATAAGATGATGTAGGGGTGCAGCTTCTCATAAAGTATCGGAATGAACAGGCTTCAAATGGGAAAGACTCAGTGAGAAATACCTTAGCCGCAAAACAGCGGAATTCACTTACATATTCTATTAAAATTTGCCTATCGAAAATATTGGAAGACGTCACCTCTCACCTCACATCGCACACATTTGAGAACCTCAAATCGCCCTTCCTTCCTCAACTTCTCCCCTCTTCTCTCCAACCTCCTCTTTCTATGACCCCCCCTCGAGTAACCCCTCCCCTTTTCCCAAATCACTCCTGTACCAATCTCTCTCATCAATAACCCCCCTCTCTCCCCCCAGGATTCATGCTGACGGTCGGACTGATCATCCCCATGGTGGTCATCTTCACGGTTAACCTCTACATCCTGTACGCCATCACACGATCATCCCGCAAATCCCACAGCGACATCCCGACCAAAGTCCTCGCCACCATTCCCCTCATCTGCCTCGTCTACTTCGGGAGTTACGTGTGCTCCATGTTCTACACTTCCTTTGTAAACTTCTCCGCCGGGGACAGCTCCGTCCAAACCTCGGTGGAGTTCTACATCGTGATACACTACTTGGAGAGTATCAGCGTGCTTGCCAACCCCGGGATTTACTGTATAAGGGAGGAGTTTCGGGACTTTATGTGGCGACTGGCCACCTTCAGACTCAGCAACTACTCCTTCTCCACCATTAGTGATGACGAGAAGCTAACGCCCATGCACGAGCATCAGAAGCCGCTGAGCGCGTGTGGGGTAGATGTGGCGAGAACGTACGAGACGACGGTCAGGGATGTGGAGTCGAGTTCTAAGGGACCTTGAGGGACAGGAGAAAAGGGAGCTATAATAGTACAGATTCAGTCAATGAGACGACGCGGACTTCACATTTGGGAGTCATTGGGGAGAAGGGAGGAGAGGAGGGGTTTGAGCACACATGACAATCTATAGATACGAAAGGATGTGGTTTTCGCACCTCGTTCACGCTCGTTCAGATTGAGAAGACGGATAGGTGTAGATCAACGATTAACAAAGGAATAACTTTGCAAACATTGAACAGTCAAGATCACGAAGGGTTGCGAAGGTCGAGGAGCCTTGAGAGCACAGTAAAGAGAGTAGTTCCAAAGAGTAGAATTCGCTATTCAGCAGAATATCTCAAGAATAAAATGAAGATGGGATTCCGATTGTCGCAAACTTTATCAACACGTTCGAATGAACCTATTATTCCTGCAAAGGAATTTCAGATACTGACTGTTTGCTGACTTGCTACCTGTGACCATAAACCAGTGACCATGAACTCTTTAGGTATTCGAATTTTATAGCAAAAATTCTTTCTCAATTTTTCAACTCTATTTGTTTTTGTAACCATAAAAAGACGTTTTACCCATGCACTTTTTTTCATCAAATGGATTTCTTCGTTATTTTATTGTTACCTTATTTTGCTGATGAAGAGATTTGTTTTTAAATCCTTTGTTTCAAGTGACTCGAGACCGAGAAAGTATTCAAACAAACTTCCCCAAACACTGGGAACTCCCAAACAAACACCCACAAACACTAGCTGGTGACTCCCTAACAAACATCCACAAACTCACCTCTCCCTCCACATCGGCTAGTCCCACTTGTGCGCAGTATTTCCCAGCAGTACAGATAGTGGGAGAGGAGCTGGCTGCAGGGCAGTAGTACCCAGACGGACACCGGTCTCCAGTGTTACTCAACTCTGTCGGCTGAAATGGGGGGAGGGGGGTTGAGACATTTTGTTTGGGTTCGTGGTTGTTATGACAACGAATTGATCAGGTAGTTAACAAAATTTTAAGTGAGAGCTCAAGGCCAAGATGGTTACCACTTATCACTCTGATATTAATTTGAAGTGTGACCGTACTCATGTTTTTGCGTATACCTGACTGGTTGTGGACTTCTCCAGACAGAAATAACCCGCACTGCACTCTCCAGTAGCTTCACTGAGACCCGCAGTTTCACAGTATTTTCCCGCAGGACAGTTGATACACGCGCGGGACTCAGATGAACCGGAGAGCGGGTTGTATGTTCCTAAAGAAACGAGAGATCATGTATCGAAAAGATCGCAAATCTGCGATGTACTTCATATCGCTGTATGAGGCTTTGAGAGGAATCAACAGTATATCATAATAGCAACCAAAAATTGATGAACACTTCTCACCCGCACTGCAGGGGTTGGCATGTCCCTGTGTACAGTAATGTCCTGGGGGACATGGGTAGTCCGTGTAGTCCACGATTCCCTTCATGCTACACTTGAACCCGCCCGGGCACCTGGCGGATACGACATTGGGTTAACATTCGAGAGATAACATTGTTGAGATAATTTCAGAAGTAGCAGGATAACCCAAAGAAATGTCACAAAAGTAGACGCTCATAACTCAGCATCTAATTAGAAGTTCTACTTTCTGGATGAAATTTGGAGAGTTCAATCCCCACTCCAATTCTACCTGATGCACGACGCCTGTACAGTCTCACTCTGATAGTAGTCAATCTCACACTCCAATGCGGCAGCAGCTCCCTTGGGACAGTAATGTCCCTCTGGACATGTCCCACCGGTGCCCAGGTTAGTTGTCCCGTCAGGTTGATTAGTGTCCACACCAGATCTGTTAGTGGGATGGAGTGATGTACTGAGATTCGGGTCATGATCATGTAGTCCATGGAGAACTTATGCCCAGAGAATGTTAAAACTTTAAAACATGGACACTGAACTATAGATCCCTGTCGGTCAACTCACTCGCACCAGTAGCCCGCATCACACTTTCCCGTGACCCGCGTGCCCGCCACAGTCCCGCAATAACTGCCCGCATCACACGTGACACAGTCCGCCAACTCCTCGTTATTCGTACCCGCAGAGTAGGTGCCTTTAGGGCAGGCTGTACGCTTGGGAATGTCGCCCGTGGCGGTCACAGGTCCCGCGCCCGCCGGACAGTAATAACCCGCACCGCACGGAGTTTGGCTCTTCCTGCCCGTCTGACAGTAGAAACCTGCGGGCGGGAATCATTTCGTATTGGATGAAGGAGTCATACACAACGAGTTCCGTCAAGATATACTGCGGGTGCTATATTTTCCTCAAACAGAAGATAAATTTCCCCTTATTCCCTCTTCACTCTCCTCATCGCCTTATTCCTTCTCCCACTCTCACCCCTTCCCCCTCTCCCACTCTCACCCCATTCTCATCCCCCCTTTCTCCCACTCTCACCCCTTCCCCCTTTCCCACCCTCACCCCATTCCCCCTTCTCCCTCACCTTTGTTACAGTCCTTGCACTCGTACTGCCCCACTTCATACGTCATCTTTCCGTCCGGACAGTATGTCGGATTGGACGACCCCTCGGGACAGATCTGCCCAACTGGACACTGTCTGTCCGTGCCTGTTTCCTCGCCTGACTTACAGTAATACCTGGGGGAGAGCGGCAACTACGAGTCAATTCAGGTCTCACTACTCAGTACACAGCACTCTCCCTCTCTACTCACCACTTTCTCTCTCTACTCACCACTCTCCCTCTCTACTCACCACTCTCCCTCTCTTCTCACCATTCTCCCTCTCTACTCACCACTCAGCACTCATTACTCAGTACTGATCACTCAGCACTCACTACTCACCCTTGTGGACACTTCTTGACGGGAGCAGTAAGCCCGGTGGTATCACAATACCATCCCTCCGTACACGGTGTACACTCACTGCTTGACTTCAGTTTGGTCGTAGCACCGTACTTCCCAACGGGACACGCTGAGAAGACATAGTGGAGAAACAGTATTTGAAGAAACAGTATTTTGGGAGAAACAGTATTTGAAGGAACAGTTTTTGTGGAGGAGCGTGAAAACAGGCCGAGTTGGGTAACACGCCATGTGGGTCGTGGGATTTGATTGAAGAGAATTTGTGGAAGCTGCTTTCAATAGAGGAGAGATTTTCGAACTTCAGTGATTCTACTCTCATCTGAAATAAAGACTCACGGGTTTCGGCAGTGGTCCCGGACACACAGTAGAATCCCTGACTACACGCGTTAGCTTCCAGCGAGTCCTCAGAAGTACCCGCTGGACAGAAATAACCTGGAAAAGTGTGACGTCATATTGGGTATTGAGTGCATACTCCATTATCACTTGAAGGAGGACATCACTTGCTACGACGGTACTTGTCACACGGAACACTTTCACGAGACTTATCGACAGAACTTACTCAAGCGATAGACCGATATCATTCAAATCTGATGACGACCAAAAGTCAGATCAAAAGTCAAGAATTGTTCAACTGTGATCGCTTCTGAGATTTTTCCAGCATCCCGAATAGCACTCTCAATAATCGCATTCTCTAACTCACCCGCACTGCACTTGGTGCTGGATACCGCACTGAGTCCCGCACTCCCGCAGACCCGCCCCGCGGGACAGTCCAGGCAGGCTGCATCACTGGTGGACTTGGCTGCCGGGTTGTATGTTCCCGCAGGACATAGCTGGGGATCGGCTGTCCCCGCTGGACAGAATGCACCAACTGGACAGGGGCCGTAGTGGATACCTGTGAGGAGAGAGGTGGTGAGGAGAGCTGAGGAGAGCAAATTGTGAGGAGGGGTGATCATTCATGAATTGAGCGAGTGCAATAATTACAAGAACTACAGAATCATATGGCTGGGAAATCAGAAAAAAATCAAATATCTAATCTCAAAGTGAAAACACGATTCTCTCACCATCCGAGTTGACCTCAGACTCCGGTATACCGTTGGTTGCCCCACTCTTGCAGAAGTACCCAGCCTCACAAGTACCATCTGGTTCACTGAGACCAGCCGAGGAACAGAACTTGGTGCCGTCACACGCCGTACACTGCGTTACGGATGATAGACCTGGGGGGATATAGTTGGTGATGAACAGAGAAACGACGAGAAAATTCAGCAGAAGTTTTATCAGGAATATTGTGCTTTTTCTGAGATGACTTTGAAAAATAAATAAGAACAATTCATGTGTTGGATAAGTCAGAATGTCATAATACGAGATGGGAGTAATTGAGATTGCCACTGTGCTCTTACCAGTAGCAGCTCCATAAGTTCCCACGGGACACGGATTTCTACCAGTCTCGTCACAGTACGAACCCTTGGCACACCTGATGGAGGATTGATCAGCGATCTGTAAATATCACCAGAACCACCTACTCAATCACAATCTAAATTTTTCTCTCGCGATATAACACCCATGACTGACCAACACTCTGCACCTATCCCCTCGCCTCCTCCCTCACCAATTTCAGTTAGCAGATTCTGGGGAAGTACGATACTCACTTGTATCCAGAATAATCCGATATCCCCTCCTCATTACAGTCGTACCCCACAGGACACTTGACACACGAACTCTGCCCATTTTCCGACTGATAGTAGTTCACTTCACACGGTGACTTCAGCCCTGTCAAACGGATAGAACATTCAACAACTGTGAATTGACACCGATCAGTCCTTATCAGCGCCAACCCCATGTGCTTCTGAGCTCTGGTATTCGGACACTATTTACTTCCGTGTTGTTTGTTGACACCAATTCATCCCACTATTGAGTATTGACACCACTTACCGTTGACACACTTGCTCCCGGCCGGGCACTCTTTCTGATCACTATCCACGGTCGCTCCCTCGTCACAATAAAAACCAGCTTTGCACACCTCAGTCGGTTCTGCTAGTCCTTGTACTCGACATATGAAACCTGGAGAGGGAATGAAATTTTCGATAACTGCGCCACCACAGTTTCTTCATGCCACCATAATCTATAATGGCTGGGAATAAGTCCGCATCCAATACGAATGAATGAAGGACATGATGCATTCCTATTCACTACCTTCTGTACAGGGCAGACACTGGGAGTCCACAGTTGCACCCACATCCCGCAGGAACTTGCCCGCAGGGCAGGGTGTACTATCGGGCGCTGCTGCGGGACAGTAGTGTCCCTGTGGACATTGCTCCTCCTGCGTGCTGTCCGAGCCCGCGGGGCAGAACCAACCCGCTTCACAGGTACCTGAGAGAGAGAGGGAGAGGGAGTCAGGGATCATAAAAATATTCTGGAATTGTCTTGACGCCCAGAAATTTCAGTAATCACGCGTGATCCCAGCTTAATCACGCGCGTGAGTGCGAGATGACGTCACGCGATACAAAAGCTCACCGTCAGGTTCGTGTAGTTCGTTAGTGATGCACGCTCTACCGGGATCACAGGGTGTAGGGGCAGGGGAACCCTCAGCGCAGTACGACCCTGCCTGACACTGACCTCCTGCGGAGTGCATGATTCAGTGTTTTATGAGGGGGATTGTGATCAATTCACAGTTGTGAGAGAGGCTAAATTTCGTTTCTGTGACTAGAGCACAACAGCTGAAACCTTGGGCTGGATCGGTAGGCTGAGCTAGAGTTGCCCCACTTGTACAGTAAAAGCCTGCATCACACTTGACTGAAATGGATAGGAGGTTGAAGGTTGAAAATTTGAGGTTAAAGGTTGAAAATTTGAGGCAAGAAATAAATAATTTCGTCCACGGTTTCAACCAAAACCAAAATGATAGTAGATCCTATCTAGAACTTACATTCGTCGTTTTCTCCCTTACTCATGCCTGTGTTAGGACAATAGTAACCTGCCGGACATGACCTACACGCCGTACTTGATGTTGATTGAGTATCAGGGTTAAATGTTCCTGTGATTGGACGGAAAATGGTCACATGAATTATGAATACTCGATCCATCGATCCATCCTACTTCCAGTTTCAAACAATTACCCGCGGGGCAGGGTTGAGGAGCGGCAGCACCCGCAGTACAGAAGTGACCCGCAGTGCATGTGTATGTGGTACTGGTAGTCATGGCAACGTCGTTACAGCTGTAGCCTGCGATACAGGGCTTACAATCTCCCGCACCACTCTCGTCTTGGTATGTCCCTGCAGGAGAAATATAGGGTGAAGATCGGATGCAAACGATCACAAGTTGCTGATGGAAACATAATCACCCACACAACTACTTAATACTCCCACACAAACACCAGCACAAACAAACCCGCAGACAAACACTCCCGCGCAAACTAACCCGCGAGACAGTCGATAGCAGCACTGCTGCCTGCGGGACACTTGGTCCCCGGTCCACATTGACCCCCTCCCTCTTCAACTGTGGTCGGCTTGTTAGTTGTAGCTCCACCACTACAGAAATACCTGAGAGATGCGAAATCGTGGTTATTAATAGATCGCATTTTATTATCGCAAAAACATTTCATTTCGATTGAATCGACAAAAATACCGAATGAACAGACCGAAAGAATGCAAAAGAACTTATCCGAAGCAACTATCTATTCTGTCACCATGGTAACACTGACAACACCAGGCAACAATCTATACCACTCACCCCTCTGCACAAAGTCCGGTCGTGGTTGACATTCCAGTACTCTCACAGTACTCGCCCGGTTTACAGTCTGTACACTCTCCGGCTGCCGTAAGATCCACCTCCGTACTGATACAGTGTGTGAGAGTTATAGCAGCTCGTATAGAAAGACGTATAGGAAAACGTGTAGGTTGAGTACCATGCAAATTGCAAAAACATTTTATACCCGACCCACGAGAATGTTGTTCCTCTCCAGAACCCAATCTCGGTTTTAGCGACGCGACGCTTCAATAATCAGCAACAATTCTAACTTCGAAACATCCTCACCCAAATGACGACACCTGCGTCCTACACTGCAAGCCCCTATTATAACTAACGACACTGTTAGTCCCACAACAGGCAGTACCTGTAAGTTCCGACAGGACAGGGGTTGTCTGTCGCATCGCTCGTTCCCTCCGGGCAGAAATACCCGGCTGTACAGGGGTTGACCTTGGTCATCCGCTGATCGGGACACTCGTGACCAGCATCACACGGCAGACAGGATGCCTGGGATGAGTGGGATCAGTGAAAATTCCTCATCAGTTGTGAGGGGTGATGAGGTCACAAGACACATAACCCCTCAAGGAAGCAAGATGCGATCGATATTCGATCGGGAATCGATTCAGCGTCCAAAAATACATAGGAATCCAAAGTATTTGCTTGAAAATGAAAGAAAAATTTTTCTTCGAATTTGTGATATCAGTATCGGTAAAATGTGAAGTGAGTGATTCCACACTTTTATACTTCATTTTTGATGGTCTTTGATGAAGACTTAACTGGCACTGAGGACACTAACTTTCCACCAAATCATCTCTCCTACTATCAGACTACAAGTATCAACCCTTTTTATGATCAATTGATGTTTATACTTGCCGTGAAACCACGCCCAAATCACGATTTCAAACCTGTGGGAAGCAATGTATGCAAAACACGAAAATCAATGGGACACACCAAGATGGGTCAAATATTTTTTATCCGTACGACGAATGGTAATATGTGTTTCTGGCCTACTTTTTGACGTAGAATCCGAATCTGAAGGAATTTTTGGGCTAGCTCTTCGGGATACCAGCGGAAATTCAAATCTCTTCTTAGATGTAAGGTTTGAGGTCTCATGACAAATTACGCCTCAGGGAAGCAAGATGCGATCGAAATTCGATCGGGAATCGTTTCAGCGTCCAAAAATACATAGGAATCTATAGTATTTGCTTGAAAATGGAACAAAAATTTTCCTTCGAATTTGTGATATCAGTATCGGTAAAATGTGAAGTGAGTGATCCCACACTTTTATACTTCATTTTTGATGGTCTTTGATGTAGACTTAACTGGCACTGAGGACACTAACTTTTCACCAAATCATCTCTCCTACTATCAGACTACAAGTATCAACCCTTTTTATGATCATTTGATGTTTATACTTGCCGTGAAACCACGCCCAAATCACGATTTCNACGCACAGACACCAAAAAATAATTTTTCAGGGGGCATATTAAAAATTAGTGTTCCTGACCTATTTTTTGACGTAGAATTCAAATCCGAAGGAATTTCTGAGCTAACTCATCGGGAAATCGAGTAAAATCCTAATTCCTTGAAAGATGTAAGGGTTAGAAGTGATCTTGCGAACAGCTCCTCAGGGAAGCGAAATAGGGCCAAAATTCGACCGGGAATCGATTCAGCGTCCAAAAATACATAAGAATGCGTAGTAGTTCTATGAAAATGGGCCAAAATTTTCTTCGAGTTTCTGAGCCAAGTATCGGTAAAAGTGAAGTGAGTGACTCCACTCTTCTATACTTCGATTTCGAGGGTCTCAAAAGAGGTCTTTACTGGCACTGACGACACAATTTTTGCACCAAATCATCTCTTCTACTCTCTCACTACAAGTATCAACCCTCGTTGCGATCATTTGATGGTTATACTTGCCGTGAAACCACGCCCAAATGACGAATTCAAACCCGTGGGAACCAAACGCAACAAAAACACGAAAATCAATGGGACACACCAAGATGGGTCAAATATTTTTTATCCGCACGACGATAAAATATGCGTTTCTAGCCTACTTTTTGACGTAGAATCCGAATCCGAAGGAATTTTTGGGCTAGCTCTTCGGGATATCAGTGGAAATTCCACTTTCTTTCCCGATGGCGTGCTCATAACTAGTCATCTATCCACGAAAGAATATTTGACCCTCTCACCTGAGCAGCATTAGGTTGGTAAGTGCCAGGCTCGCAGACAACCCTGTCGGAAGACCTCACTGGACAGTAATAACCCGCAGTACAGGGTGAGTCTGTTCCTAGGTGAGTGCCGGGCCGACAGAAATACCCCGCAGGACAGTCCTCGTTAGGTTCACTCAAACCTGGGTTGTCATGGTAATAATTGTTGTCATGGGTTAGGTAATAATTGTTGTCATGGTAACAACTTGTTACCATGACAACATGTCACTAACACCAGCTAACCTTCCTCACTACAGACGTAACCAGCTCTGCACTCCTCACAGTCGTTCCTGCTCTCTCCGTGTGTGGATTCACGGAACTTCCCCACGGGACACTTCCTCATCTCGGCATCTCCCTAGATGGGGGGAGGGGAGGGGAGTTGTCAGTAAGAGTTGTCATGTAACAACTTGTCACCATGACACCTAGATGGGGGGAGGGGAGGGAGAGTTGTCAACCATGTCAGATCATGTCAGCGCTTTGTTGAGACACGCGATAGATAATAATGCCGAATCCCGTGGTAATATATTGATGACATGAAACACATGCAATGGTAAAGTTTCGATTCACTAAAATCGATTTGTTTGGGCCAAGTTTCCATGGTAACCCCATGTACCTCCATGCAGTAGTGTCCAGCTTCACAGGGTTGTTGAGTGTCACTGGTTGACCGGGCCGGGCAGTAGTAACCAGCTCTGCACTCCCCAGCCCACGTTGTGGCACCTGGTGATCAGACAGTACTGGTGTCAACAATGATCTGGTGTCAGTGATACTGATGTCAGCAATACTGGTGTCAGTGATACAGGTGTCAGCGATACTGGTGTCAGTGATACTGGTGTCAGCAAAACAAGTGTCAGCGATACTGCTGTCAGTAATACTGGTGTCAGAAAAACTGGTGTCAGTGATACTGGTGTCAGCAATACTGGTGTCAGCGAAACGGGTGTCAGAAAAACTGGTGCCAACAATACTGATTACTGGTGTCAGCAATACTGGTGTCAGCAAAACAAGTGTCAGCGATACTGGTGTCAGCGTAACTGGTGCCAATTATGGTGCGTTATGGTACTGGCAATGATGGTGGGTGGTGGTGTCTGAATATTCCACAAACCCAAAGAACTGCAATATTTTCCCTTTGGACAGTCTGTGCAACTAGCCACACTCTCCGCTAGCCGCTGAGTCCCGTATGTGCCTAGCGGGCATTGGACAGACGCAGAGGAGCTCGCTTCGCAGTACCTGAGGATCAGGAGAGATAGATTGGGGAGAAGTGTCGATAAGCGTGACGGATTCATGATTTACCGTGACCATAACACAATCTGTAACCAGTAACCACGGCATGACTGTTACTATGACAATACTGTTACCATGACAACACCGTTACCATGGCAACACTGTAACCATGGCAACAACACTTTTGTTACTCACGTGCCGGGTTGACAAGGGAATTCCGTACTGAATCTGGTACCCTCGGGACAGTAGTATCCTGCCTGACACGCTGTCGTCGGTGTTTCCGTTCCTGAAATAGGGCGGCGTGGTTGATGACGATTTTGGGATCCTTTCGCTTCAAAAATTTGATTTCTTTCCTGAGCCTTATCAAAACCGGACCTCATTTTGTGGGAGAACTGGGACTAGCAATGTTCATATTTCAAACCATTTCACTCAACAACAACGCTCCCTATCCGCTTCCCACGGATAACCCTGGATCTCGTTCTCTCTCGCTCTCTCTCGCTCTCTCCCTGACTCCCAGAGTTATCGTGATATTCTTCTCACCCCCTATTTGCACCCCTGCGCCCCAAATAGATTGGGAATAGTGTGAACTGGTATAGCATGAAGTTAACTCTGGATATAGTGAGCGACTATCATATAAGGGGCAACCCGGGTCCTAGGGTGCCATCTCAAGGGGCAGTTTGGGGAGGTGTTAGAAATCATGAGGGAAATCTGGGCGTCGGTGAAATAGTCAGATCACGTGACTCCTGAGACCCAACCAAAGAAATCCTCGGCGATCCAGAAATAGCTATTGACGACAAAATTTCAAATCTGAAGGCAAAGATCAATGTTGATTATTTTGCTTAACCACGAATTTCGTATCGCAGTGTTGACTCTTGTGAAGATCCTAGGATGGCGTCGTATTCGGATCAATATTCAGTTCAAAGATTATATCCTGACTCTGGACACCCTCTTTTCCGACACTTATCAAATAACGGATTCGAAGACGAATTCCAGGCAGTGGCCCTACCACCGCACATTTATCCCGAAAACCAACAACAGCAAAACTTCAGTTTCTTCGAAGAACCACCATATTTGCCACCATGTAGAGAAATGATGATGAGAAATACCATGCAACAACCATGCGATGACCAATTCTCCATGAAGGCAGCATATTACAATTATGTCTCCCCGGCAACGGATAATTATGAGCAATTTACCCAATTCCCAGAGGAGCAATATCACTTTGACGAATTCAATTTGATTCCAGTGGGACGAAATCAACATGATATCGTCATGACAACTGATTCCATCACACTCCAATGGGACACGAGAAGGAAAAGTCATCTGCGGAAGTCGGAGCAACAGCTTGACTTCCTCAGGAAGGAATTTGCCAAGACTCCATCACCAAAAAGGTAGATACACCATTTCGGGTCATTTGCGAATAAAGACCCAAAAATGTTTGTTGCTGCTGTTAGAGTTTTTCTAACAAATCCTCATTTCTCAGGCAACAAAAGGAGAAGATAGCCACTACAATCGGTCTTACTGTGAGCGAAGTGAGTAATTGGTTCCGGAATGCCAGACTCCGAGACCGAAATAAGGGGAGGAGGGATGGGGGAGAATCCTCCAGTAGAATGAAGCCTTTGGAGCGACTAAAACTCGACAAAGATAATGAAAGACAGAAACTGAGGGGTCCTTACAAGTAAGAACTCCAAAGATTTCTATCCAAAAAGTGTGGCAAGAAATTGCGTCGTTCACGACCCTCACCAATCTTTAGTTTTACCGCACCTCATCACTTCTTTCAGAGGGTCAAGTGAGCGGATAAGCAAGACAACACGGTCAGACAGGAGCAAACGAGCGTGGACGCAGTTGGAGAAAATATTCAAATCACAGAGTGATTACCATGGTGATGAGGTCTGTCATGGAGGACACCAGGATTCCACAGAGTTTGAGGGACTTCGTCTCGATCAGGATATGATATCGGGACTGATATCTCTATTTCAACATCACCGGGACTATTTGTACCATGTGTCTAGGTACTACTACAGTGATTGCGACAGTCCGAATGCATGAATTCTATAGTTGCCTTGGCAAGGAACTCGCCATAAGTTACTTAAAGTTATTTTCGGCCATGGCCATTGGCCAGTTATATCGTGAGATGATAGAGTTTGTGATTATCTGTTGATCACGATTGTACCTGTTTGACTGCAGTAGAACCCGGCAGTACACTTCACACAGTCTGTAACGTCGGTCTTCTTCACGGCGTCGTTATAGTAACCAAGATCACACTTTGTCGGGTCAACTGATTCGGCCTGAGCGGTGTGGTTGTCAAACAAACATAACCTTTTTTCAAAGAAATTAAATACATAATTTTTTCACCTCCATCTTTTGAAGTTTAACTCGTATCCTTAAAACGTATCAAAACGTAACATCGAATACGAATACGATATGATTTAAACTCACTGGACAATAAGCGCCCTTAGGACACGGGTTATCGATGTAATCACTGGTTTCCTCAGGGCAGTAATACCCCTCAGGGCAGGGTAGACAGGAATCCTGTTCTGTCTCTGTCTGGTATGTGCCACCAGGACACGGGCTGGCAGCAGTGGATCCTGAAAGACTTGAATACCAGAGAGTGGAAAATGGGAAATGAGTTTCAAAGTTGAGTGGAAGGAAGATGATTTCGGTATGAAGTAAGATTATCTCTGTTCCATAGAAGGCAAATATATCCGTCTAGAATTTTAGGAATGAGTATCAGAACAGTAATAAACCAACCCTCGGCACACTTGTGTCCCTGCGGGCACGAGTGCTGGTCCTCCCGATCTGAGCCCGCTTCACAGTAGAAACCCGCGCGGCATGCCCGACTCTTGTACTCCTCGTTAGCGAGTCCCGGGCAGTAGTAGCCCGCCACACACGTTAAACAGTGCTCCGGGGCAGACTGGAGGAGTAGATTAGGGAGTTGATTAGGGAGGTTTACTTAAATCTAGATGTATTATGTAATCATCGTTATATGGTAACTATAGTGATAAGAAACTCCAGCGTCTTGATGAAAGCAAATTCGAGCTGAGGTTCTCGTTCGATCACAGTTGATCGTTAGTAACTACAGCCCGAAATTGGCTCCATGACGTCTATACTCCATCCCCATGAAGTCTCTCCCCCATGGGTACAAAGTACCTTGCCGAGTTCAGGATTGTATGTTCCCGCCGGACATGGAGTCTCCGCGTGAGCGCCACTCGGACAGTAGTACCCCTTCCTACACCGCTTACCCTCCGGCTCATTCGATATCTCACTTCCTGTTAGGGGGGAATAGTAAGAGGGGGGAGAAAATAGTGGGGATGTAGGGGATATTTCTGCAGCACAAGGCTGAGTATTCCTGTGTGGACAAAATTAGGGAAGCCTCTTTTTCAATCAACCTGCAGGTGGGTGAAAGCGGGGGGTTTCAATCCTCACGAGGGGATGCATGGGTTCTAGGAGAATCAAGAAAACATATTTTCCGACCAGCTTCCTCATCAACTCACCTACGCAATAGTATCCGCCCGCACAGTTGCCCGCAGACTCTGAAAGCCTGTTTGCGGGACAATACTCTCCAGCCGGGCATGGAGTCGGTTCAAACGACCCCTCCGGGCAATAAAACCCTGACTCGCACGGCGCCTGTTTGCTCTGTTCCGTACCCGCGACACAATAATTGCCTGAGAGAGTTAGAGGGAGGAAATGGATGGGGTTTTGAGGACTAGGTTCAACACCAACGGTATCTCCATGTGGTGGAGCATATTTATTCGACAAGTTCAGTTTATCAGCCGTCTTAAGGGACTATACAGTCACTCTTTACGCAATATGATCAGTATCCTGAGACGACACAGTTATCCCCCTCCCTCCTCTACAATACCTCGCTCCTTATACCTGCTTCACACTTGTGCTGGGTAGCCGTGGTGGACCCCTCATCACAGTAGTACCCCTTGTCACAGTCACTGCATGACTCCTGGGATACCCCGCCCGTAGTTGCCCGATACGTGCCCTGAACAATGGGGTAGCCGGTGAGAACATTGCCAGATATTTGTGTCGTCTTATCTCACGAGATAAGATAGACATTTTTCCTATGAATCCCAGGCAAATTTTCATGCTTTCCATCCCTAACGATTCCCTCTATACAACTCAATCCCATCGCCATAACTACCGCTCGACACTTCCTCTCGGCAGCTGGCGCTGTCCCCGCTGGACAGTAGTGTCCTGCGGGACATTGTGTCTCGGGTGTGGCGGTCTCGGCGGGACATGTGAACCCAACCCGACACGGCAAACACTCGGCCTGTCCTGTCTCCGGCTGTTCCTGTCCTGCAAGAGAGGGAGAGAGTTAACTGTCAGGGCTAAAGAGTGAGGCCACTGGCCCGAAAATATCTTGAAGAAAGATAGTGTGCATTCTTTAGATAAGCTCCGTGATGATCTGGCATCGCGCATCATTGGCTGATCAGCTAAACACTACTACTAACCAGCTAGACATGCGATTGGGGCAGCAGATCCAGCTACACACATATGTCCCTCTGTGCAGGCGTGTTGCTGTGGATCTGACGACCCTTTCTCACAGTAATAACCTGCGGGTTTGGTTACCATAGAGATTGAGAATGAGACCACATATGGATTATCCTGATGAAAATTAGAGGGTCCTCTGGAGTTTCTCCAGTTTTCACTTTTCACAAATTCTCACCCGCGTTACAATCCAGCCCGTCACTACTCCGCCCCTCATCCGGGCAGTATTTTCCCGCGCTGCACAACCTGCACGATGCCTCACTCTCTCCCCGCAAATCAGGGTTGAATTTGCCCACCGGACACTCCACCTGAGGATGATGTGGTAAGCTAAATATGGATGGGATTTGAAAAGAACTTTTGTCTAGATTTGTTCAATAATAGGAACAAATCGGTTCAAAGCCTCAATAGATATGTCCAAGCTGTGATAAGTGTCTCAAAGCTCTGAGCTATTCATGATACTGGTGCCGATAGCCGAACCTGTACATCGGTACCAAGTTCGCAGTACTTTCCCCTCTCACACTCCACGCTGACTTGGGTGCTGCCCGCCGCACAGAAATACCCTGCAATGGATTAGGATGAGATCTCGACCAGCCAATCGTCACCTGGATGGTGACCGTGGTAACCTACGTTACCATGGTACATTATTACCACGGTAACCACGCAAAGAGTTGAAACACCAAACTTTACTCTGTCACTTGATGGAGATTAGCGCAACCCTTAACTTGCAACATATTTCACTGAACAGGAAAGGAGTTTCCCCCTACCCTGAATTAGACTAACCTGCGGTACACTTGAGCTCATAGGTCTCAGTCCCCGGGTTAGGACAGTAGTACCCAGCTGGACAGTTTAGACAGGAATCCTCTGTGGCTGCTCCCCGAGCATTGTTATACCGACCCTCCGGACACAGCTGCAGAGGAGGAGGGGAGTCATGTTATCGGGAATTAGGAGTTGTTAAGAATTTGAGATATCGGCACTTGGAGATATTAGAAATATCCGGCTATGAGACTATCGGAGCGAATGACGCGATAAAACCCTAACAAGTCGATGGCAATTAGGATATTCATATGGTTAATCAGCTCAGCCCTGTCCCTACCTTCTGTCCTCCCGTCCCGACAGTTCCCTCTAAACAGTAACGTCCCAGTTGACAGGGTTCGGGCGTTTCTGTCCCTTCTTCACAGTAGTTGCCCGCCGTGCACGCCTTACAAGTCGACTGACCTGGGTTTGAGATGTTGAGGAACGTGTTTTGGATCCTAAGCCCTCGTGGGAAATGTATCCTTTAAAGGAATAATGTCCAAGCTCCACCCTACCTTCGTTATCCTGATATGTTCCAGCTGCACACAGCTCCGCTGCCGACCTGCCCTCCGGACAGAAACTTCCCGCCGGGCACCGGGCTCCCTTGTGTGTCGCCAGATCGGTCGGGTTNCTTTCACTTTTTTATGAGGGAAAAATTATTGGAGGGCATCGATTGTGGACTTGACAGGGAGAGTTTTTGCTTATATCCCATGAGATCTCCTCGTTTTTCTCATCTTATTCCATCTGGATCTCGGTAATATTTGTCTGCACTTTCAGGTCAATCGGAGGGTGAAAACTGTCCGCTCGGTACATACGGTAAAACTCCCGGTCTTATCCGTTCTGCCGACTGTACTCCGTGTGAGACAGGATTCATCTGTGACTCCGTGGGTCTGACAGAACCTGTCACCCCATGTACCGCCGGTTAGTGTGGATTTGGTATTCGTCCGAAATGGAGATAGGGCCATAGATATGATCGTGTTCGTCTGCGATCGTGTCGATCGAACGCATGGATCATCAAATGGATTATAGCATGGATCATTGATCGGTTATACGCTCATTTTGTCAGGTTACTACTGTTTGTCTGGTGTGTCAGCGGTTTCTGACAGTCTGCTGTGTGCAGTGGGGCACTACTGCCCTGAATCAACGACACAACAGGTAGTGTTTTAACTATTTGAAGCAACTAGTGCTTGACACCACGTGTTCCATTGACACCACTTTACTTCCTGACACCACTTTTCTCACGGATACCACTAGTGCTTGACACCACTTGTTCCATTGACACCACGTTACTTCCTGACACCACTTTTCTCACGGACACCACATTTCCTTGACACCACCTCTCCTTGACACCACATATTCCCTTGAGGCCGTGACACCAGTTCTTCTTGACACCACTTTCCATCTTTGACACCTGTCCTCCTTGACACCACTTGTTCCATTGACAACACTTCACTTCTTGACACCAGTTCTCCTTGACACCACTTCTCCCAGGAACCCTGTGAACCTGGCACTTACTCTAGCTCGCGTGGACTTACCGCTCAATCGGAATGTACGGACTGCACTGCTGGCTACTACTGTTCAGGTAATCCTGAGAGATTTGACTTCTGNAAATTCTTTATCGATGAACCACTTCAGATAAACTGCAGATCGCTCGATATATCCATTCGTGAGTCTCACCATTCAATTCCTCTTTTTCATCCCCCTCTCTCCCCCTCAGGACACGTCTGAACAGGTAAAGACGTGCCCACTGGGCTCGTACTGTCCGCAGGGCACTGAACTGGGCACGGCTAACCTGTGTGCAGCTGGGACTTACGGGGCTGCCACTGGTCTCCAGGCACCGGATGATTGTTCACCCTGCCCTGCTGGTAAGTGATGTCTCCCGCTTTTGAGACAAAACTCGTCTCTCTTCTTTTCCTTTTTGAGACAAAACTCGTCTTTCAAAAGCACGATTCTTCTCGAATCTTCTTCCTCGTGATGTGTTATTTTCTTGACAATAACAACAGCTATTCTGACCTATTTCTACGTAATCAGGGAAGTTCTGTCCCTCTGCTGGCACGATACAGGACACACTACAAGATTGCTCACCGGGCTATGAGTGTGAGGAGGGATGTAGTACCGGGACACCCACTGTGGAGGATGAGTGTGGGGGTCCCTGTCCCCGGGGCAAGTTCTGTGTCGCCGGTCAGTATCGCGGACATCTTTCACTTTTTTATGAGGGAAAAATTATTGGAACGCATCGATAGTGAACTTGACAGGGAGATTTTTTCCTTATATCCCATGAGATCTCCTCGTTTTCTCATCTTATTTCGTCTGGATCTCGGTTATATTTGTCTGCACTTTCAGGTCAATCGGAGGGTGAAAACTGTCCGCTCGGTACATACGGTAAGACCGCCGGTCTTATCCGCTCTGCCGACTGTACTCCTTGTGAAACAGGGTTCATCTGTGACTCCGTGGGTCTGACAGAGCCTGTCACCCCATGTACCGCCGGTGAGTGCGGATTTTGTATTTCGTCCGAAATGGAGATAGGGCCATGGATATGGTCGTGTTTGTGTCGATCAAATGGATGCGTGAGTCTGTAATCATATAGCAAGGATCATGATCGGTTATACGGTCATTTTGACAGGTTACTACTGTTTGTCTGGCGTGTCTGCAGTGTCTGACAGTCTGCTGTGTGCAGTGGGGCACTACTGTCCTGAATCAACGACACAGCAGGTAGCGTTTTAACTATTTGAAACTGTTCCATTGACACCACTTTACTTCCTGACACCACTTTTCTCACGGACACCACATTTCCTTGACACCACCTCTCTTTGACACCACTTCTTACATTGAGGCCGTGACACCAGTTCTTCTTGACACCACTTTCCCTGACACCATTTCCATCTTTGACACCAGTTTTCCTTGACACCACTTCTCCCAGGAACCCTGCGAACCTGGCACTTATTCTAACTCGCGTGGACTGACCGCTCAATCGGAATGTACCGACTGCACTGCTGGTTACTACTGTTCAGGTAATCCTGAGAGATTTGACTTCTGTAACTTAGGATTGAGTCTGAAACTCAATACTTCATGCTCTTTTGACTATGGCACAGCGTTTCACTTCTCATTCCAGTATTGAACCCCTGTCAATCCCATACTTTTCTGTGTTCCATATTCAGGACTCGATCATGATCTCATTCAACTGAGTATTGAGTCCCTCATTCAAANGGCGTGTGCAGAGCTGGACATTTCTGTCCCCTGAAGTCTGCCACCGCCACCCAACAAGTGTGTCAACCGGGACACTACTGCGAGGAGAATAGCCCTGCTCAGACACCATGTCAGGTGCCGTGTTAACTTCCAATTAGGTTTCAATTCCGACTGATATGGAGGTTTCGTTTCCCTTGCTAGCTTTCCTGATGAATTGGGACCTTCTGGTATGAGCATTCATGTAGACATGTCGTGACTTTCTTTCTTTATTCAGTTTCTTCCGCAACTGTTTGTTTCTCCGATTATTACTTCCCACAACTGTTTGTTTCTCCGATTATTACTTCCCGCAACTGTTTGTTTCTCCGATTATTACTTCCCACAACTGTTTGTGTCTCCGATTATTACTCTCCGCAACTGTTTGTTTCTCCGAAGTATACCCGTTTCTCCCCAGGACGGTACATATATGACGGACACAGGCGCCACGTCCTGTCTGCAGTGTCCCCAGAGCAAGATCTGTAGTGGGACAGGGACAGTGGACCCTGACCCTTGTCCCAAGGGACACTACTGTATAAAGGTGGGATCGCGGTTAATAAGGGACGTTATCTCAGCCGATTTCCCTATAGTTTCGATCGATTTTCAAAATTTGAGTCCGGTAACCCCACGTAATTTTCTCGATTTCCGAAGGTCTCAGACACTCCCTCACAATTCTCCCTCTCTGTCTCAGAGTGTTGGAAGTGCGGGTGGTACCCCCTGCCCAATCGGCACTTACAACCCAGAGTTGGGAGCCGGGTCCAAGACCAAGTGTCTGCCCTGTGCTGCTGGGTCTTATTGTGCTAGCACCGGGCTTGCTGCTCCTACAGGTAGAATGGGATGAAATTCGGTTCATTCGAGAATAACTTTGAACGATCATTCTAATAAGTCGATTTTCTGAAGGTATGCCCTCCACATTCTATCTCCTCAAACAATCACTAATTCAGGAGTGTGTGATGACGGGTTCTACTGTGAGTCTGGTGTAAATACAGCACGTCCAGATGGCAAGAACAATGAAGGTACTGAGGAAAAATCACGCTTCTAAAATTTCATTCCTTCACAAAAATAGTAGCTGGCGGTTTTTAACTTACTTTTTGCATATGTTTCAGGCGAAGGAAGGGAATGTGACGCGGGTTATTACTGTCAAAATGGTCAGAGGAATATGTGTGATCCTGGTTTCTATAGCAACACACGGGGCCTTGCTGAGTGTGTCGGTATGTTAAAAACATGGAACAACAGTGAATTCTGCCACTATTCAGTCCACTATTTAGTCCACTATTCAGTCCACTATCTATAACACACACTTACCCCTCTCTTCCCAGAGTGCGAAGCAGGATACCTGTGTCCAGGAGGGGAGAACAGTCAGGTGAAGTCTGACTGTACTAACGGTGGATACTGCACGGGGGGTAAGTGTTTCACGTCAAATGGGGGGGGGTTCCTTCTTGGTATCTCCCATCCTTGGGGGTTTTGCCCCATGGTTCAATGGGATGGTCTTAAGAATGTTGGTTGTTTTTTACGGTTGCTGGAATCCAATTTCAGGAAACTGGGAAGCGGAGTTATGCGATGTCGGAACATACAGTGCTCAGTCTGGTGCACAAAGTGACGCTGTCTGTCAGTTATGCCCTCCCGGCCAATATTGTGCTGAACAAGGAACAACCAGCCCATCCGACTGTGATGCTGGGTGAGTGATTATTCCATATATGGTGTGGTTTCAGTCTTATGATTCCTTATTTGGTATGGTGGTACTTGTTATTCCATATTAGGGATAATTATCACTCGCAGGTACTACTGCACGATTGGTGCAGTGGCCGCTGCCCCTACCCCCGATGGGGACACCGGTGGGCAGTGCAAAGCTGGGACATTCTGTCCTCAGGGGTCCTCAGCGCCTCAACCCTGTTCCACCGGGTCAGCGTGTACTGTGGACGGGCTGGCGGCTCCCGACCAAACTTGTTCTGCGGGTTAGTGCGGGGAAATTGAGAGAGCTATCTTCAGAGCGAAATTACTAGAAATGAGCAGATATGGAGCAGTTTTATCATGGATTTTAAGCTGACTTTACGAAAATTGCACATTCTGAGTGAGATCTTAAAGGAGAGCGCAGGTGGTTCCTAATCGCACACACGACAATCATGCACTTCAGTCATACACTTCTCAGGGTATTTCTGTTCGGGTGGAGCTGCAGTGGTGAATCCGACAAGCATGAAGTGTCCCGTGGGGAAGTACTGCCTCGCGGGAACCCTCGAACCGACGACTTGCCCTGAAGGAACTTACAGGTTTGTGTGTGTGTGTGACGTCATTCGCGGGTGGGAATCTTCTCTCAATGAGGTTTAATCAATAGGTTCGTCACTCGTGAGGAGTGATGGCGATTTTTGCGTCCCTTGGTAGAAAATATCGAGGATATGACCCCCGTCCCTCTCCCTCAGGGATTCTGTTGGGGCTGAGAGTGAGAGTGATTGTGAGAATTGTCCCGCTGGAAGCTACTGTGAGGACACCACCGCGGTCACGGGCAAGTGTCTCCAAGGGTTCTATTGCCCAGAGAAACAGACATCCAGTGCTCCGTATCAGTATGAGTGTCAACCTGGACATTTCTGTGAAACAGGTAGGTTTGAGGTTCACTATTTGGGATTAAGTCTCTCTTTGAGATTAAGCCCATCCTCGAGAATGAGCTCCTCTATGGGATTGAGGCTTCATCTTGATTGGGGAGTATAAGGGCTGGTGTTGTATTTTGCACCAACCTCGAGTGATTCCCGGTCTCGCGTTACCATGACTACTGTTGCCAGGGTCCACAAATCAACAGAGCTGTCCAGCCGGTCAGTACCAGCAAGATTACAGCCAATCCGAGTGTTTGGACTGCGATGCTACCAACTATTGCCCAGCACCCGCTACGAGCACTTACACAATCTGTCCCGAAGGTGAGTACTGAGTATGGTTGCTATAGCAACGCGTGCTCATGACTCATGTGTTGCTAAGCAGCCCATATCTCTCAGGTTATTTCTGTCCGACTGGAACTGGCCCATACACGACAAATCCGTGTCCTGCGGGAACATACAGCGACACTCCAGGTATAATAACCAGATTTCTGGAGCTTGTCATTTCTCTACAAAGATTTGTTCCCACAATCCTACATTTTGTGGGACTTGTGTATTGATAAGTTGGATCGAGAATCGCTGTTACATGCCTCTTGTCATGTTCAGGGTTGAAGGAAGCGGAAGAGTGTCAGCCGTGTCTGGGAGGATTTTACTGTCTTGAGGGAACCAGTGAACCTGAGCTAGAATGTGCTGCGGGATACTACTGTGATTCTGCGGCAGTGTCTGTGGGTTTCATGAATACGATCAGATTGGATTCCTGATTTAGATTCCTGATCACTGTTGTGGATTTCTGTTTTTCTTGATCCAACCCCCTCTTTCTCCATCTCTAGGCGGAACATAAGCCATGTCCTGCCGGAAGTTACTGTGAAGTGAGGTCTGCAGCTCCTACCCCCTGCCCTGCAGGCACATTTAGAGCAGCTAAGAAGGGGCAGAGTGTAGAGGATTGCACACCCTGTTCTCCGGGAAAGTGAGTAGTATATTCGCATCGCACATGACATGATCATGATAATATAGAAGATGGTTGGCAGGCTCTTTGTTCAGTTATTTTGATCTCTTATTTGATCTCTTATTTGATCAGTTATTTTGATCTCTTTTTGATCCTTCCTAATATTGTTGTCTCCCATTAGATCTCCCATTTCTTGTTCCTTTAAACTATAAAATTGTCAGAATTGATCCCATTCTCATCATCATGACAACTTACAGATATTGCGAGGTGCCTGGTCTGACAGAGGAGTCAGGTGAGTGCGCGGCTCAGTACTACTGTACAGCACGTGCACAGTTCGCGCAGCCTGACGACGGCACCACGGGAAATATTTGCCCAGCTGGAAAATACTGTCTCGGTAAGTTGGGAATTGGATCGGATCTTGACCGAGGAAACGAAATGAACTTGAGACTGGAGTCAAACTAACCCTGCAGTTGTCAAGAATCAACATGTTTTTGGGTTATGTTTTCCGATATGTGTCTGTTTTGATCCGTTTATCCTCAGCGGGCACGTCAATACCACAGAACTGTCCGGCGGGCAGCTACATGGATATGGAGGGTAACTCAGACCCCGACTGTTTCCCGTGCCCTGCGGGCAAGTTTTGCGGGGAGGCAGACGAAACGGGCGGGAATGATTGTGCTGCCGGGTTTTATTGTATGACGGGAAACAAAGTTGCTAATCCTGAGTGAGTAAAACAGGAGACTCACTCACATTTTGCAATCATCTACATTCTACATCCTACACTATCAGAACACTTGCACTCTGGATCTTTACAATAACACCTTCATCACTAACATCACCCATCTGTTTGCCTCAGTTCGACAGTTGGTGCAGATGTCGGAGGTCCATGCCCAGAGGGGACCTACTGTCCCGCTGGCTCGTCCACACCCACTGACTGTCCTGATGGACGGTATAATGGGCAGACTGAGCAGGCAGAGTGCAAAGTGTGCCCTGCGGGATCATACTGTAATAACAAGGTATTTCGTAGTGTAGGGTTTATTAAGGAGCATTGGTATGAAGTATGAAGTATCAGTGGGAAGCAATGAATATGAGGTTTCTTGAAGCATTTTTAAGCATATTTTCACTCTCGTGAAGCACTCTAACCTGCAAGTTATTTTGCATGATTCCTCAAGCTAATGGAACTGATTTCAGTACGTGCATCTTGTAACAGACTTATCTACCTGGGTAAATCATCCTTCTCCTTATATCATAGCAGTTATTCTCGATTCACATTCCATATTCTGAGCTCAGATTCTAAACGTATTTCAATCTCCATGGTGCTCTGCTATTCTGATGATTTGCCAATTCTATTGTACAATCCTCCCGCCCCTCCAGATCGAGCCCGTCCAGTGCCCGCAGGGCTATTTCTGCCCTGAGGGAACGGGTAGTAACTGGAGTCCGTGTGACAAGGGAACATTCGGAGCTGCTAAAGGGCTGACAGAACAAGACGGTTAGTTGGACTGAATGTGGAGCTTGCGCTGACAACATCAGAATCTTGAAAACATCCAGCCAGGAGATCGATTGAGTTTCGAAACTCCTTCTCGTGTTTTCCGACTCCTGCTTCATTGCGAAATTCTATTCCCCCTCGTACAGAATGCACAGACTGTTTGCCCGGTAAATACTGTAACGAGGTGGGACTTACTGAGCCGGCTGGTGACTGTGACGCTGGGTACTTCTGTGTCAACAAAGCAACAGTGAGCAACCCATCTGATGGAACGACAGGTTACTACGCGCGTTGCCATAGCAACATTATCTCCTCCTCAACAGCGCGCGCCCCCTCTGAGTGAAAAGAAAGAATTTTCCACTCATCTTGCAACCAACTGTTTCCTGCTGTCTACTTATCTGACAGTTTCCGTCTCCCTCTGCAGGGAATTCTTGTGGTCTGGGCACTTACTGCCCTGCGGGAAGCAGTACCGCTACCCAGTGTGCAGCTGGAACGTACAACGACGAACAGAAACAGGCGGAGTGTAAAGACTGCCCTGCTGGTTTGTATGCACGGAGAGAATGCATTCGTTTTTCAGAATCTATGTTTTTGTCCTCAAGTCAAATAGTCTGGGTATAGATCTTTTCCTTCAAAAAAACTTGCCACATTTTGATTGACGACAATCATTGTTCCTTAATTCCTTNTTGAGGATAACTTCCAAACGGATTGAGGTATTGTCTTGAAACTTCTATCACACCTCAAGGACCATTAGAAACTCGGACAGCCAAAATTTCATGTCCATCCGATTATCGATTCCCAAGTTAAGGGCCGGCATATCCCCTTATCTGAACTAAACTGGTCCTCTTGAGTGGGCGATTGAGGATAGCTCCCAAACGGATTGAGGTATTAACTTGAAACTTCTATCACAGCTCAAGGACCATTAGAAACTAGGACAGCCAAAATTTCATGTAAATCCGACTATCGATGCCCATGTTAAGGGCCGGCATATCCCCTAATCTGTACTAAACTGGTCCTCTTGAGTGAGCGATTGAGGATAGCTCCCAAACGGAATGAGGTATTAACTTGAAACTTCTATCACAGCTCAAGGACCATTAGAAACTAGGACAGCCAATATTTCATGTCTATCCGACTATCGGTTCCTTAGTTAAAGGCCGACATTTTGACGGACATACATTGTTCGAGGGATGAAAATCCCTAATGGAAATCAACCCTTTTCCCAGGTTTAGCAACGCGGGTTGCATGTGGAGTGGGTACTTACAATCCTGATCCCAGAGGACAAGCAGAGGGAGCTTGTCAAGCGTGTACAGAGGGCAGTTATTGTGATGAAATTGCTATGGATCAACCTGCAGGTGAGGGCCCGGGGGTGAAATGATGTTTGAAATCTTCCTTTTCATGGAATCATAGTTGCCATTAAACAGACCTGGTTTCAACATCACTATAATTCAAAACATCGCCCAAGAGCAACATTTCCAGCAACCCTCCCTCTCTTATCTTTTCCCGCAGGGTTGTGTTCGGCGGGCTACTACTGTACGGGAGGAGCGACCACACCCACCCCGCCTGAGGGGGGTACCGGCGGGAGATGTACACCGGGACACATTTGCCCGGCGGGTAGTCCCGCGCAACAACCGTGCCCGCCCAGATACTTCTGTGAGGTAAGAGGGAAGAGAGGGTTTCTTTTGTTTCTGATGGTCTTTGTGATATGGTAGGAGTGTCAAATCAACCATTCTATTATTTTGAGAGCTACTCTCAAAAGCTTACCTGAACTGATCACTTATGACTTATGAGTAGATGGTTATGTCGGCTCTTGAGAACTGGTCAATGCCATCATTACTTGAGAACTGATCATTACTTGAGAACTGACTTGTTTTAAGGCTGACGGGATGAGTGAAGTGACTGATGAAGATCATATCTGCCCAGAGAAATACTACTGTCCTGCAGGAACAAGTTCTCCTGATGAAAATATCTGTACTGAAGGTAAAGAAGCTGATAAACTGGTGTCAAGATAGCGGTGACACAGTCAAGCGGTGTCAAGAGTTAATTGGTGTCAATCATAATATGATGGACGATGGTCTATGACACCTAACACCGTTTCCTCCCCAGGAAACTACTGCCCCCAAGGGACGGGAGCTGCCCCTATTCCCTGTCCAGCCGGGAAATACTCGGCGGATACCGGGCTATCCGATTCCTCGCAGTGCACTGATTGTGATGCTGGATTCTACTGCCCTGAAGCTGCTCAAACTGAGGTTAATTCTTTGCTCGGTGATGATCCTCAGTGTTAGGCAGCACTAGAAAAGAGCTCTCGATATCTTCTTGTGGATACTCGCAGTTTTTCGAATGAATGATCTTTTCTCAGTTATGCATCACTCTTCTTTCCTAGGTTGACACGGAAAACAACGCTTGCCCGGCCGGTTACTACTGCCCAGTGGGGACCGCTGAGAAGTTCACCTTCCCCTGTAAAGCTGGGGCGAAGTGCCCTGAGGTGAGCAATAATTCTATCCCTTCTTAGCAACTAAAGCAATGTCCTGGCAACCGTTACCTAGCAACATCCATTTATCCAGGGTGTTGCTGCGTCCATTAAATGCCCTGGAGGGAAGTTCCAGGATCAAACCGGACAGACAACGTGTGACGCTTGTCCTGCTGGAAAAGTGTGCAAACCGGACCCCACCTCGTGAGTCCATAACGCACTGGAGCACTTATTCTTTCATGACCATAAACTGAGTCCATGACACTTGACACAGTCGGATTATTGCTCCTTCATAAACATTTTTGAATGATGACGTCAAATTTCCTCCCCTCAGGGACGTTGGAGTGGTGAACCCTGCTGACTGTCCTCCTGGTAACTTCTGTGAAGGAGGCAACGAAGATCCCGAGGTAGAATGTCATGAAACAGTTGCTATAGCAACAGTCAAAGTCCCATGAATGTTGTCAAGGCAACACTGATTGTCCTCTGTTTCAGAAATGTCCTGCGGGAACTAAGTCCCTGGCATCAGAGCTCTCGGCAGCAGCTCAGTGTGCACTGTGTCCAGTAGGGAAGTTTTGCGCCCAACCTGGACTCACAGCAGATTCAGGGAACTGTAACGCTGGATACTTCTGTCAGCAAGGTAGTGATACTTCATGGAAACCATCACTTTTTGTGACCTCCGGCGCGGGAAGTTCGCTCAAATTTAAGGTATATTGCGAGTGTATGTTGGGTTTTTGAATCTCATGATTCATTTCCCAGGAGCGTTCCGATCTGATCCCCCATCGGAAGATGAGCACGGAAATAAGCCGTGTCCAGTTGGACATTACTGTCTGGAGGGAACCACCGCTCCCACACCATGTCCTAAAGGTTTGTCTTGGCAAGATTCCAAATACCCCCTGAACCTCTGTATCAATGATCAACTCGAAGAGGCACAGGGTGTACCGTTAACATGATCGATTGACAACCCTATCAGGAACCTATCGTGGTGCGGTTGGTGCAGTGTCAGTTGACGACTGTGTGGATTGTGATGTCGGGAAGTATTGTGCGACTGCAGGTAGGATATCGCCTTGACACCACTCCTCCTTAACACCACTTTTCAATTATTCCTTGACATCACTTTTTAGTGATTCCTTCAATCCTTGACATCACTTTTCCTTGACACCACTCGGCCTTGACATCACTTTCCGGAGCTTTGTTGACACCACTTTTGTTTGTTCCGTATCACTGACACCACTCCCAGGACTAACTGAACCAACTGGTCCGTGTGATGCCGGCTACTATTGTGTCAGTAGAAATGTTGAACCTACACCAACTGAGGACCAGATAGGACGACCATGTGATGCAGGTGAACTGATTTCGTGATTTCGTGATTTGTTCGATAGTTGAACACCCCTCACATCTTCCTGAAATTCGGTTGACGGGAGAAAGTTGAACTATCAGTTGAAACAGTCACCTTTTTCCAGGGTATTACTGCGAGGCAGGGAAAGATCAAGAAGAGTGCCCTCCTGGGACATATTCTCCAAACACCGGTATGTGAATTGTAAAAGAACTGGTATCAATTATTCCATATATGGTCAAAGCAAAGTCACGTGACTCCTGCTCTTCCTCAGGATTGGTAAGTGCGGAACAATGTCTCCTCTGTACGGAAGGCAGGTACTGTGAAGGAGGAAGAAGTGCAACCAGTGGTGATTGTGAACCTGGCTGCTACTGCCCTGGTATGATTTTTTCTCCTCTATGAATACCAGCTTTCGACCAAAAGTTCCGTTATCATTTCAGCGATATTTTCCCCCGAAAAGTCATATTCCTCACATTCAGACCCCCATCTTCTCCGATTTCATTCAGGATCATCTCACCTCTCAGACTATTTCATAAACGTCCTCCCTCTTTCCCTTCCAGAGGGTAGTTCAAACCAGTGTGAGGAGGTGTGTACTCCGGGCCACTACTGCGAGGGAACATCACCCAGTGAACGGGAGTGTCTCGATGGAACTTATCAGGATGAGGTATGACGAATGATGTCTCCGAACAATATCCTCATTTTGTGTTTACCTCTTGCTACAACTTACTTCCCTCTCTAAGATTCTTTAACCTGTTTCAATGCTACGTTCCTATCTCCGCACTCTAATCCCTCTCTTTCCAGGCCCGGCAGTCGGAGTGCAAGGAGTGTAACGCGGGATTTATGTGTCCGGTGGGGGCCGTGACACAAAGCCCGTGTCGGGCAGGTTACTACTGTCCTGGTGGAACCGGGGAGACCACCAACCTGTTACCATGTCCTGCGGGTACCTACTCCAGTGCTACGGACCTCTCATCTGATGATCAGTGTACTCAGTGTGACGGTAAGAACAGGGGGAGAGGCTGATTTGTACGACGTGTCGATTCCAGAGAGCGTCATCCAAGTTATCTCCTTTCACGAATGAACTTATTGCTTTGAACGAAAATCCTTGGGAAAAATGAAGATCCTTCTATAGACCTTCGAATGAAATCGTCATTTGCTCTGATTGGCATTCCCTCAGGTGGTCACTACTGTGAAGAACCTGGTTTGACAGAACCAACTGGTAAATGTGACCCCGGGTACTATTGCACGAGTGGTGTCAACAGCAAGACACCCTCTTTCTCCAGTACAGGTAACACAGAGAATCCCTCTTCAATCAGCATATTTCTTTATTCTTTGTATCCCGATATCGTCAATTCATACCTTATAGTCCATTCTGATCCATCTTATAGTCAGAGATTTTACTCGAGTTCGCCAGCCATGTAAGACTCATTTGACACCACTCCATTTGATACCACTCCATGTCTTACTGACACCACTGTCCCACGATTTGATTGACACCACTGCCCCATGTCACAGGAACGGGTGGAGAGTGTCAGGCGGGTTACTACTGCGAGGAGGGGGAGACAACTGCACAATCATGTCCCGGGGGAACTTACTCTGATACAAATGGAGCGGTGAGTGTTCCCCCACCTCCGTCATTGATTTCCTTTTTATCCTTTTTACCCAAAACCACAAGTAGGGAGCGGGTTTCCCTCACACAGAACCCACAAATGGGCGAGCTGTCATAGTTTCAATCTGAGACTGGCGGCCCACCCGGAAGAGAGCTATCTTAGAGTGATTCTATAGTATCTCACCCGCTGGCCGATTATTGTTCTGCTTTTCGTGGAACGTGGCACCCTAAAGGAACTCCAAGGAACGAAGGAGGATGGAGAGACAATAACATGAAGGTTCTGCTCACACTTTCTCATTTTTCAGTCCGAGTGTTCGCCCTGTGTTGCGGGATATTTCTGTCCAACCCGCACATCATCCTACCTTGAGAACCCCTGTGATGCGGGCTTCTTCTGCATAGCAGAGCAGAGCCAGCAAGCTCCCTGCCCGCCTGGTATGATTATAGTGCCACATATTCATCAATTGTCTTTGAGTACCCCATTTAACCGGTAAAGTGAATCATGCGCCAGGGCTGCTATCTTTGTTATTTTTCCTCTCCTTTCCTCTCAAACAATCTCCTTCCAAACAATCTCCCCCCCTCCAAATCACAATTCCCTGCACCCGATCCCAGGCACGTACAACCCGGACACGTTGTCCACATCCGATACATCCTGTCTGAGTTGTGATGCAGGACAGTGGTGTAGCGAGGGTGAGAGTAGTCCAAACGGGCCCTGCACCGAGGGGTACTACTGTAGTGGGGGCAGCACCACACCCACCCCCGATCTCGGTAACGATCCTTCTGTTTCGAACTCGTCTTGAGTTTGAACTCGTCTTGAGTTTGAACTCGTCTTGAGTTTTGAACTCACATATAATATTCAGTTCAATACGCTGGATTGCTGCAATATTGTCGATATTTCGGACCTGGCATATTTGGCAAACTTCCTTGAATTAGTTTTTGACCTCATGTTTTTTACCTCACGTGTAGGAGTTGAAGGAGGTCCATGTCCGGAGGGGTCATACTGCCCCGAGGGGTCTGCAGCTCCAGTACCCTGTGAGCCCGGATTCTATTGTCCCAATACGAAACAAGCGCAGCATGACAAGACCCATATCTGCCAGGAAGGGTGCGTCTTTCATACAGAATCATATTTTAATCAGTCAGTCGAGTTATTCCATATATGGTAATCACGTGACTCAGGTATTACTGTCCTGGTGGAGCTAGTACTCCCACACAGACTGAATGCCCACCTGGTAGCTATTGTGAAGCTGGGTCTAGTATCCACGAGCTGTGCCCCATGGGCACATTCTCTCCCGCCTCCAGATTAACTCGATCTGAGGATTGTACCATCTGTACTAAAGGTAAGGAAAGTAATTATTCCTTATTTAGTCATGGGCTACATCAGGATAACTTCCCACGCTGACATCTTCGCTCGCGCAGGTTTTCACTGTAACGCTGCTGGACTTACTGAACCAGCTGGCAAGTGTAAGGAGGGGTATTTGTGTATTGCTGGCTCCACCCAACCTGACCCTGAACCTTGTCCACTGGGACACTACTGCCCAACGGGGTCATCAGCCGGTGCGTTCTCATTAATACAAATCTCTATTTTGTCGTATCGAGTGGAATCTTGTTGAACTACATTTTGAAAAACTGAGTTCTTCGTGGTAGGTATCTATAATCCACTCGATTACTACCAGGAGTGATGTGTAAAGACGGGACTTGGGCAAGTACGAAGGGGAAAGCAGAGTGTGACGTGTGCCCTGCTGAGCAGTATTGTACTCAGGCAGAACCCAACACACTCAGCCTGGCTACTGATTGTCCTGTCGGGTAGGTGACATGTACATTGACACCACCCGCACCTTGACACCACCCTACACTTGACACCACTTTCTTCCTTGACACCACTTTCTTCCTTGACACCACTTTCCTCCTTGACACCACTTTCCTCTACTTAACACCACTTTCTTCCTTGACACCACTTATCCTAGCTACTGGTGCCCGGAAGGAACATCGAACAAGCACCAGAACCCGTGTCCAGCTGGCACGTACGGAACAAGCGCTGGTCTCTCCGAGTCGACACAGTGTACACCGTGCATTGCGGGAAGTTACTGTGACCAGTCTGCTCCCGATGAGGTGACGGGCGAATGTGCTGCGGGTGAGTTACATGACCTGGTAACATGTTACCATGGTTACCACGTTGTTGCTTCCATGGTTACTATGTTGATGGTTAGGTTGTGCTGTTAGGTTGTGCTCCTACTGTGTAGCTGTTAAGTTGTTTAGTGCTAGAAACACGTGTCCACTGTCCATGGTAACTGCTACTTGATTAACATGACAGACACCACCTCAGGGATGTGAGATAGGGCCAAAATTCGACCGGCAATCGATTTTGCGTCCAAAATTACATGGGAATCCATGGTATTCGCATGAAAGGGGGACAAAAAATTTTCTTCGAATTTTCGATCTGAGTATCGGTAGAAAATGTAGTGAGTGCACCCACACTTTTATACTTCAATTTTGGAGGCCTCTAATGGAGACTTTACGGGCACTTACAGTGCCAACTTTTCACCAAATCATCTCTCCTATTATCACACCACAAGTATCAATCCTCATTACGATCATGTAGAGTTCATTCTCGCCGTGAAACCACGCCCAAATCACGATTTCAAACCCGTGGGAAGCAATGCCTGTAAAAACACGAAAATCAATGGGACACACTTATGTTAAAAATCGGCAAAACCCATTTTATCGAAAAATATACTGAAATTATGTGTTTCTGGCCTATTTTTTGACGTAGAATCCGAATCTGCAGGAATCTTTGGGCTAGCTCATCAAGAAATTAGGGAAAATTTAGGTTTCTCCTGAAGTGAAATCTTTGGACTCACATGGCACACACCGCCTCAGGGAAGCGAGATGGGGCCAAAATTCGACCGGCAATTGATTGCTCGTTCAAAATTGCATGGGAATCCGTAGTATTGGCATGCAGATGGTCAATGGGAAATCGTAAGACTAAAACGATACCTGACTATAAACGATATACCTGACTATAAACGATACCTGAACCTCTACTCTCTAGTAAGCTATAATTTGACTGACGTAATACTACTTATAAAGAAAGTTTCAACAACATGGGCCTCAGCAAGGTATGTTAAAAGGGAAAGGTTTCTGATAAAAGTTAAGACAAATTCCTTCCCTTATATTGAAGCCAGAATTATAGGACATGTTTGAAGTTGGGTTAAAAACTGGGCATATCGCGAGGGCTCATCTTGGCATGCTGTGAGTCTTTTGCTTTCTCCTTTCTCCTAGAAATTNGTGAAATGTGTGATGCAGGCATTTTCTCTTCTGAAGAATCCTCTCTTCAGTATCTTATAGACAAGCAGATCCTCCCCGACAGACGACGCTGCATTGTTTGCGCTGGATGGATGACATTGAGAGAGTGCTCACGTACTAAGTACAAAGATGGGTGTGCCTGGCAATGCTGTGACAAGTGGGTCTCTGTAAGAGTTGGCAGCATTCTCGACCAGAGGAGGATCACTTATCGACAGTTCATTGACCTCCTGTCTGAGTTCAGCAGAGAATCGACCCCATCTACTGCAGCACTCCATACCGGAATCAGCAAGTCAACTGTTGAGAGTATCTACATGGAGATACAAGAGCGTATTGCAGAAGAAGTGCAGACCCTTCCAAAACTTGGTGGCCCTGGGAAGGAGGTGCAGATTGATGAAGCGAAGTTTGGCAAGCGGAAATACAACCGTGGTCGTATGGTCCCTGGGAGCTGGGTTCTTGGTGGGGTAGAATCAGACACAGATAAGTGCTTCCTAGCCCTCTGCCCAAACAACACACGAAGCGAGGCAACACTACTCCCCATCATTCGTCAGTATGTGAGGCCTGGGACAACTATTGTTACTGACATGTGGCGGGGCTACACAAACCTTCGGAACTATGGCTACCACCACCTCACCGTTAATCACTCTCAGAACTTCACCAATCCTGCTACTGGAGCCAACACAAACCGCATCGAGGGTACCTGGACACAGATTAAGCGCAGAGCTCTCAACAGAGGGGGTCGGCGGACACCTGAAAAGCTTGCAATGGACTTCACTCAGTTCATGTGGCAAAAGCAGAACAGACTCTTATCCCAGCCAAGAAGGATGCACATGATGTTCTCTGACAACCTGCCACAGATTCTTAACTTTAGACACTTTGATTTTTTGAATTAGTTCAATGTCAGTATATATAAAATTTCTTGTCAAAACACAAGTTATTGTCTCATTATGTGCTTCCACGAGTCAAACAATGCCGTAGTAGATACG
>CAMPET010000307.1:0-39566 GCA_946803715.1 Beroe ovata
TGCAGGGCAGGAACTGTAAAGTTTACACCTACACCTGCAATGTGGGAGACATAACCAGTGTTCGGGAACTTCACAGGGAGATAAAGAAAAACACCCCGGGCAGACACATCTCATACCTCTTCAACATCGCAGGTACCCAGTACTCACACATAGAGCATGCATGAGGGTGCCTCTTGGCTAATGCAGTAATCCAGTTAATCCAGAACCTTTATCAACTACTCATGCCCTTTCTCCACTATCCAGGAATCGTGCAAGGAAAGTTGTTCTCCGAATTGACAGAGGAACAAATGGAGAAGACCATGCAGGTGAACATGATGGGTGTCATGTATCTCACTAAAGTTGTGTTTGGTGAAATGGTCGAAAACTATGGACACATCATCAACATGTCTTCTTCTGCTGGCATCTTCTCAGGACCAAGGAGTGCCGACTACTGCGCTTCTAAGTTTGGAGTCAGAGGATTCACCCAAGGTGTGTACTGCAAATCACTNGAGACTCCTTTGTTTGCTGGCGATTTTGCAACCCCTCCGGATTGTCGAGTAGATCGTGAGAGTTGAGTTATTGGTATCGTATTGTCATCTGAAATGGACACTGACGCATTGAGTAAAAGTGATAGTTCCACTTCTACCAACTCCATTCGGTGAGCAACGACCGTATTATGACACAATCCCAAAATAATCTTCGTAGAAAATGACGCCGCATATCGTATGATTCTCACAAAACCGACCAAACTTCACCATTCCACTGATATGTGTGTCTCCCAAGTCAATGCACACACTTCTACATTTCACCGCAGTTACGTGTCTCCACAGGTCGAAAAGAGTGGCATATAAACGGGTGCGTACCATGATACGTTACATTCGACAGACAAGGAAGAGGAAGGAATACTATCAGAACAAGGATGTGGAAATGATGAAGCAAGAACATGCCAGAGTTGAGGAGGAGCATTCCCATGAGAAGTATGTGGGAGTGGGAGGGGGTAAGAGTGGTTGGGGGTCTGCTAGGGCGGAAGGAGTTAGAGAGGGAAGGCTTTACTACTTTTAGGGGGGGCCGGGGGGGGGGGNAGGAACAAATGGAGAAGACCATGCAGGTGAACATGATGGGTGTCATGTATCTGACTAAAGTGGTGTTTGGTGAAATGGTCGAAAACTATGGACACATCATCAACATGTCTTCTTCTGCTGGCATCTTCTCAGGACCAAGGAGTGCCGACTACTGCGCTTCTAAGTTTGGAGTCAGAGGATTCACCCAAGGTGTGTACTGCAAATCACTTTTTTCTTTATACTATGACTATGATGAATGAGCCAGATCCACAACTTGACCCGTCTTACTGTCATCTTTTGAAATNTTCCCAGACGTTGGGTTCGAAGTCACGTGACAAACAACTAGACTTCTCAGGGAAGCAAGATAGGGCCGAAATTCGATCGGGAATCGATTCAGCGTCCAAAAATACGTAGGAATCAAAGGTATTTGCATGAAAATGGACTAATTTTTTTCCTCCGAATTTTTGACCTCAGTATCGGTAGAAAATGAAGCGAGTGATCCCACACTTTTTTACTCCGATTTTGNATCCTAGGCTCAGTTTCTTATAGAGAGTTTCTTGTACTAAGTGTATGATATGGGGGCAGAAACAGAAACAAGCTGACATCATCACGACACACGATTGGAGATAGTTTGGCCAGTAAAACTTTAGATTACTATGCGCAATCTAAAGTTAAGCAACCTCAGTTAAGCCTGTACTTGTCTATAGATGTTACCAACCTGTTACCAACCTGTAACGGAGTGAAGCTTGTGCTACGTCCCATCTGAGTGAAAATCACGTGTGTCTGCAGCACTACGAATATCATGTACATGGTAACACCGAACCAGAACTTCACATTCGGGCTCGTTGACCAAGTCTGGAAAGTGGGGAAATACAGTGATAAGATAACTAGCTACAAGTTAGTTACTTGGATAGATACCAACTTGATAGTTGAAAGGTTATTATGGTAGGGGTTTCATCGGAAAGAAGACAGATTTCAAGGACAAAAACTGAGTACTGCATATGCTGAGACGGAGTCGTGATTAAGAATGATGTGCTGACACCTTGGTAAGCACCATATAGCCTATAGGTGTCAGAATAAGGTGTCACCATGCTGCATTGTTACCTTGATCTTGGTAGCAAAGGTGCTACAGATGGAAGTACAGTTCCGTGTCACAGCACTCTTGTAGGATATGAAGCCGGTAAACAGCAGTATCGGACACACCATGGTCAGTATGACATGGATTATGTTCACCTGCGATCATCAGCGAGTTATACACTAAATAAAGGAATTTTCCAGGAAATACCTATTGGAAACTATTGTTCCTCACCTATTTTTGACATAGAATCCGAATCCGGAAAAATTTTTAAGCTAGCTCATCGGGAAATTGGGTAAAATTCGAATTCCTTCCCAGACGTTGGGTTCGAAGTCACGTGACAAACAACTCCTCAGGGAAGCAAGATAGGGCCGAAATTCGATCGGGATTCGGGAATCGATTCAGCGTCCAAAAATACATAGGAATCAAAGGTATTTGCATGAAAATGGATTAATTTTTTTCCTTCGAATTTTTGACCTCAGTATCGGTAGAAAATGAAGCGAGTGATCCCACACTTTTTTACTCCGATCTTGAAGGCTTCTAATGAAGGCTTTTCGGGCACTTACGACACAGATTTTTCACTAAATCATATCTCCTACTCTCAGACTACAAGTATCAACCCTTTTTGCAATAATTTGGGGTTCATTGTAGCCGTGAAAGCACGCCCAAATGACGATTTCAAACCTGTGGGAAGCAAACACTCCAAAAACACGAATATCAATGGGACACACTGACCCCACAAAATGGCCAAAAGCATTTTTTCAGGAGACATACTAGGAATTAGTGTTCCTGAGCTATTTTTTGACGTAGAATCCGAATCTGGAAGAATTTTTGAGCTAGCTCATCGGGAAATTGGGTAAAATTCGAATTCCTGCCCAGACGTTGGGTTCGAAGTCACGTGACACACAACTCCTCAGGGAAGCAAGATAGGGCCGAAATTCGATCGGGAATCGATTCAGCGTCCAAAAATACATAGGAATCAATGGTATTTGCATGAAAATGGACTAATTTTTTTCCTTCGAATTTTTGACCTCAGTATCGGTAGAAAATGAAGCGAGTGATCCCACACTTTTTTACTCCGATTTTGAAGGCTTCTAATGAAGGCTTTACGGGGACTTACGACACAGATTTTTCACTAAATCATATCTCCTACTCTCAGACTACAAGTATCAACCCTCTTTGCAATAATTTGGGGTTCATTGTAGCCGTGAAAGCACGCCCAAATGACAATTTCAAACCTGTGGGAAGCAAACACTCCAAAAACACGAATATCAATGGGACACACTGACCCCACAAAATGGCCAAAAGCATTTTTTCAGGAGACATACTGGGAATCAGTGTTCCTAAGCTATTTTTTGACGTAGAATCCGAATCTGGAAGAATTTTTGAGCTAGCTCATCGGTAAATTGGGTAAAATTCGAATTCCTTCCCAGACGTGGGGTTCGAATTCACACAACAAACAACTTCCCAGGGATCGAAAAATATGACCAGCCATTTTTTAACGTCTTTCTTAAGTTTGTTTTGCTGTCACTTGTTTCTGGATTTGGTGATCCTCCACTAACAGAATAATTGCACTTAATAAAAACTCAATATGCTCAATTCCAAGAGGAACGTCTCAAACACGGGTCATGTGTGCGTGAGTAATGAGGGGAGCAGAGGCAGTCTCCTTGGAGACTGGGATAATACATAGGTAGCTGTACTGCGTTATGAGGAAATTGCCGTAACGGAGGGTATACCCAGCGGAAATATGGGTAGCGCGGGTATTTCATCCCATGGTAATGCGATGAGGGAAGGAGAATGATGGTATGTGAGGGAACATTCTAGACCGTTCTGTAAGCTATTGACCTGTTGACATTGTAATGGTATGGTGTATTCTAAAATAATTCTGCATAAGAATGAAATAAAAATAAATGAAGTTTTTCAAGAAGTTCTTGAAAAACTGTCACAGATTCTTGACAAGAATCTGTGGCTATGGGAAATGATCGATATACATACCTCAGAAGCTAGTCCTCTCTTCCAACGGCTCTCACATATCTCCTGACAGGCTGGGTGAGCAATAAACTCCCGGGCCCGGCATTTGAACGCCATGTCAATGTACGTCTTGTTACCCAGCCTAACCCACACGGAATTAAGCGCCCGTTCACACACCGTGGCGTCCGTCTCGTGAAGTAGATCCAGTATTGCGATAGCTTTACCCTCGAAATCGTCGAGCATCGATTCCAGAGTTGCTTTGAGATTTGTGTTTCCGATCACTTTGTGAGCTTTGCCCAGCCGTTTGAGGATCATAACTACGAAGAGGGCAGCCCGGATCGGTTCCTGGGTTCCCTTCCACATGAGAGCAGCTATTTCGGGGTTCAGGGACAGGGCAGCCCAGACAAGCAGCTCGAAATAGGGGTCACTCTCGTTTGATACATCTGATGCAAAATTGCATCCTGCGGAGGTGGTGTGGTAGGGGTCGAGTAGTTTACAGCGTGAAACACACCCTCTGTAACACACAGTACACACCCTCTATTGCAATGTGCTGCACACGCTGGGTGTGCAATACAGAGTGATAGAGGGTGGGGTGTGCACTGAAGTGTGCAAGAGAGTGGGATAGTGAGTACACCGGCGTATAATAAGTGTGGTATTGAAGGAGGGTATAGACTATATGGATTCGATAGAGAATATACGGTTATGAAAAGGAGCGTGAATTAGGGTATAGAGGTTTGATAGAGTACCTATATACGGTGTTGTAAAAGTATGGGGGAATACTGACATCCGCCTTCTCGTCCTACTTACTGCCTGAAGCTAGCTTGTTGATCATCTTGTCAATGATTTCCTTGGTAAAGTCACCTTTTTTCCACCCCAAGTTGTACCTGCGATAATTGTTCTGTCCTAATTACATGCTATTTACTAATTACTCGATGGGTATACAACTCTATGTCCATTCCCCCATTACTCTATTAGTAGTAACCAACGCCCCAATTTGACTACACTATTGTTTCACTCATTTGGATGTTCACTCATTTGGATGTTCCATTGTTTCACTCTCAAGATAAACAACACCTAACTAGAGGCCCATCAATTATCATACACCACATGAAAATCATCTAATTAACTCTCAGCACCCCAAAATCAGTAGAGGTTCAATTTCTCCTCATTGTTGTACGTTTTCATTGCCGATTTGCTTGTGATTTTCGAGGTTGATGATCGTTGCACAATTGCCTAAAATCCCAGTAGTTACCAAATGAAACTGTTATTTTTTAGCCGCGGCATAGATCCTTAATTCAATATCCATCTCCCTAGCGCTCAACGGATCTAGTAGTCTAGGGCGGAGTAGTGTAGGGCGTAGTAGTGTAGGGCGGACACAGACCAAAGTGGTCGTCTAGGGCGGACTTTGTGACCAAGATGGTAGTGTAGAGCGGACTTGCCTTTCCGAATTGGTAAGGGGGAATTAGTGGTTACCACGTGAGTCGTTTGTTACTCTCGATATAATAACTGTATTCCATGTTTGCTTATGCCTGTCCTGTTGTCAAGAATCGAGGCTGTTGCCTTAGAGTCATCATCGTCTCAACCAATAAAGCTAATCAGACGCTTCAAATTTCAATAAGATGTCACAGATTACGGAAACTCTCTATCTCTTAGATAAGACCTTGGTGCTCTCAGTCTCAATGAGGTTTCAGAGAAATGATTGTTCAAATCAAGCTGGATTGAGAGGATAAAGAAGCAATCTAATCAGTCCAAAAACAACATGGCTGTTTAAAAACACTGTGGGCACATCGTAGAGAAATACCAATTGCCATCTTTCTATGATGAGCTATCCACCAGTCAAGGTCATCCGTGGTCGCACGAAAGACAGTATTAACGTAACTTTCCAGGGATTCCGCTACTCAAAGGATATGCTGTCTCCAACTATGACCCCAAGGGTGATTGAGTACTTGGATAATTTGAGGAGTATCTGGATCCTAATAATCAATTTAAATTTTGAGCAAATTTTTGATTTTGATCAAATACGTGAGCAGTGTTATATTGAGCTGCTATACTGTTATACGTGTACTGTTTTGTCTCTTCTGTAAAAAACAGAGAAAATGTCTCTCTTCTACTCTTCTAGTTCTGTTATACGTACTCACGTTGTTCCACATAATNAATCAGTAGAGGTTCAATTTCTCCTCATTGTTGTACGTTTTCATTGCCGATTTGCTTGTGATTTTCGAGGTTGATGATCGTTGCACAATTGCCTAAAATCCCAGTAGTTACCAAATGAAACTGTTATTTTTTAGCCGCGGCATAGATCCTTAATTCAATATCCATCTCCCTAGCGCTCAACGGATCTAGTAGTCTAGGGCGGAGTAGTGTAGGGCGTAGTAGTGTAGGGCGGACACAGACCAAAGTGGTCGTCTAGGGCGGACTTTGTGACCAAGATGGTAGTGTAGAGCGGACTTGCCTTTCCGAATTGGTAAGGGGGAATTAGTGGTTACCACGTGAGTCGTTTGTTACTCTCGATATAATAACTGTATTCCATGTTTGCTTATGCCTGTCCTGTTGTCAAGAATCGAGGCTGTTGCCTTAGAGTCATCATCGTCTCAACCAATAAAGCTAATCAGACGCTTCAAATTTCAATAAGATGTCACAGATTACGGAAACTCTCTATCTCTTAGATAAGACCTTGGTGCTCTCAGTCTCAATGAGGTTTCAGAGAAATGATTGTTCAAATCAAGCTGGATTGAGAGGATAAAGAAGCAATCTAATCAGTCCAAAAACAACATGGCTGTTTAAAAACACTGTGGGCACATCGTAGAGAAATACCAATTGCCATCTTTCTATGATGAGCTATCCACCAGTCAAGGTCATCCGTGGTCGCACGAAAGACAGTATTAACGTAACTTTCCAGGGATTCCGCTACTCAAAGGATATGCTGTCTCCAACTATGACCCCAAGGGTGATTGAGTACTTGGATAATTTGAGGAGTATCTGGATCCTAATAATCAATTTAAATTTTGAGCAAATTTTTGATTTTGATCAAATACGTGAGCAGTGTTATATTGAGCTGCTATACTGTTATACGTGTACTGTTTTGTCTCTTCTGTAAAAAACAGAGAAAATGTCTCTCTTCTACTCTTCTAGTTCTGTTATACGTACTCACGTTGTTCCACATAATGAAATATGCGAAGGATATAGGCCTTACTTGAATTAGTTCCTTAGATGCTTCATTGCAAGGGCCGTACCCCTAAATGAGGTCCGATATCAGCTAATCATGTAACCCGAACGAAGAATAACATTATGTGACACATAAGACACACGTGGTAACCACTAATTCCCCCTTACCAATTCGGAAGGGCAAGTCCGCTCTACACTACCATCATGGTCACAAATTCCGCCCTAGACGACCACTTTGGTCTGTGTCCGCCCTACACTACTACGCCCTACACTACTCCGCCCTAGACTACGGAAACCCGCTCAACATCCACTCAATCATTCAAATCGCACTGAGCGGCATCCCAGCTGAGCTTAAAAAAAGCTAAAGACATTGTTCTTTTGATGATATTTTCTAGCTTTACGATGAAATGAGACCTTCAATTATGCCGTCCATATTTCAATTCTGGCTCAAACCTGGCATATCTCTTGAGGTGTCCGTTGCTCTTGCTGGTGTTGTAGAGTACCACAGCATTAGCTGCCACCATGGGGATACTAGCATCGTGACTCAGTAGCAACTCTGTAAACTCGTGCAGATTCCATGCCTGATCGTGGGAGGGTGAGATACGAAAAGGGGGTGAGTGGTGAGCAACAATGAGGAGTGAGTTAGGGGTGAGGGGCTAACAATTGTGAGTGGTGAGTAATAGTGAGGGGTGAGGACTATAGGTGTGAGCAAATTGGCATTTAACTCAGTGTGCACTGTTTGGAATGTGTTTTTTTCGCCCAGATTTCTTTACTCGACACTGGACATGCTACTCACAAGTGCATGGAGTAATATAGACCCAAGCGCCACTTCATCTTTAGCACTGTTATCCGCTTTCAGAAGTCTCTCAGCAAAGTCTGGTCGGTTCCAGCCCAGTGCTACTTGGACACCAGACAAGTTGTTCGAGCTAGCTCTCTTATCATCATGGTCGTCTGCGCCCTTAGCTTCGTGAATGTTCTGGAACAGTTTATGTTCTTCGTAAGAAAGATACTGCTACATGACGATCGTCATAATAGTGTAGAAGGGAGGAAATAAGTTTAAAAAGAAAAATTTAAAGATTATCAAGCTAAAAGGGATAAATGGTAATTGGCTTCTTCATTTTGCTTGCGATTTCATACTTGGCGAATTATCAGAGATTGTTGTATCTGTCTCACTTACACCTCATGTCAATAATTGATTAATTGCTCAATTAGTAAACTCAATTATACCTGAGCCGTGACAAGGGCCTCTAGCAGAGCAGCATCAAGACCATCATAATTTTCATCATCCAGGTCAAACAGTATCAGCAAGTCCTCGTACTCTGTAACTATTTCATACACGTTGTCCATGAACTTCTTATTTCCCTTCTGAGAGCGAGGGGGAAGATAACGGTATAGTTCGTTTTTCGGTGTGATATGTATCAGAGAGGTACTTGATAAGTGAGACTTAACACGCGTCCTAATCTTAATCCAAAATTCGCAAACTCATAATCAGACTTGTAATCAGTTATCAGACTCATTATCAGTAATCAGACTCATAATCAGGAGTCAACTTCACCAAATTAAGGGCCACGGCATGGGATTACGGTCCGATGGTGTTATATTACGTACCGTGTAGTTGTCAAAGTTTCCCGCGTTTATCGTCTGGACGCTAACTGGACAAGACATGGACAGGGAGAAGGAACAGGTACAGATGTCGATATGTTCCGTTATACTTCCTCTCCTGCTGCTTTGTTTCTTGACCATGCCCCTCCCCCGACTATGCCTCTGTGATAGAGAGATGGGGGAGTGAGTGGGAGTGGGGGGAGTGAAGTGAGGGAGTGGGAGTGGGGGGAGTGAAGTGAGGGAGTGGGAGTGGGGGGAGTGGAGTGAGAGGTGGACACAAGGCAGAGAA
This sequence comes from Beroe ovata, assembly GCA_946803715.1. Lineage (NCBI taxonomy): Eukaryota > Metazoa > Ctenophora > Nuda > Beroida > Beroidae > Beroe > Beroe ovata. The sequence continues at coordinate 9,143 of CAMPET010000307.1, forward strand.
ATGTAGAGAAGTTTTAAAGAGGGACTTGGGGTGGGCGCTGGGTGACGGTTATCTGAGATTGTGATCATCTACCTACATTTCTCACAGCTTTGAGATGTCTGACAAGGTTGACAATGACGTCACACACGCCACCCGACCCATGAATCACGACTGCGGGGGTCCCGGCCCTGAGTCCCTCTACAAGGAAGTTGGAGGCCCCTATGCTGCCCTGCATGACCACCATCACAACTGGTATCTGGAACAATGGAGCTGCTGTTACGCGATACAACGGAACAATGGTTTTGTTCACTTACTACACAATCCAAAGTCTTATCTATAGAGGTGTATGGGTATACTGCAAACATAACAAAATACCTACTGGATATCTAAAAAACAATTTTCTGACGGAATTAGGATGTAGAAGGATAACCTTACATTCAGTTCATCTCTCATGTGAGCCTCCCAATTGGCTCGTAGTGAGGACTCTGAGCCCCAATCAGACAGCCCACCAGTGTCAGCTAGGATGTGGTGACTGTGGTTTGCCTCCAGGTTCTCCACAGCCGACCCAGGCTTGATCTGAGATAGATCAGTCATAGGAAGGATGTGATGATAAGGAGATCCGGCACGAACACTGTTTATTACAAACATTCTAACCTTCACGCGCGGGTAGTTGCAGGTGTATTCACCATCACCGTTGTCAGTAGGAACGACCAGGGCCTCCTTGACAACCTCAGGGAGACAACCCCAAGATGAAAACCCGATACAGGGGACTGTGTGGTTGTGCATGCGGAGCGCTTCTCCTATACTCATTACACACCTGTGTAGGGGGTGGTTTAGGGAGGTGATGATCGGGTGTGCATGTTGGTGTGAGGTGGAAATAGGGGTGTGCAGCTGCGGTTTTGTCCGTTTTGTCTGTGTTCTGTGCTTTGTTCTGTGTATCATGACTGACCCTGCATCAATCCCGGAAGTAGTCAGCCAGCCGTTAGTCGTGATAGCTGCCTTCATGATGCCTCGCTGGATCACCTTCTCCACCTTGCTCGTGACAGAGAACCCGAGTAGCGACCCTTTTAGAGAAATGATAACACCTGCAACACACGGGGGGATCAGGAATGTACTCAGCAGTGAGGTTGTGTCAGAATATAAACGTGGCATGAATCGGGATCATGATAGTTGAACAGGAAGCTCTCATAGATGTTTATTATGCTAAAGATGTGTGGAAAGAATGGCGATATTTTCATGAAATGCTGATTGCTGGTTTAACTAACTGTCATACTGCTCGGCTTACTTAGAAGAGGGAATATGATGATAAAGATGAAAATGGACGATTAGAGATATCACATATTCATAGACTCCTCTCCTGAATATTGGGTAAGTGCATATTATCATTCTGCCCGTATCTGGCCATCTGGGATATGTTACGACTCGACTAACCTGGTAGCGGGATCTTCTCCTCAAATTGTCCGTTTTGCAACCTCTGAACGGTACCTGTGCCTAATTAGCGACAAACAAACACGGAACAAACGCATACAAACCGGAAAATATGTAGCACGAGGACAACAAACACACGTGTTTGTGGAGCAAGCAAACATACAAACCACGTACAAACAAACACATTCATACACAAAAAACAGGCACAAACGTACAAACATACAAAGTGGACCAGGACCAATATGACTTATATTATGACACATCCCAATATGATAGCTCACCAGGAGTATGAAGGTTGAAGACGTTCTGTACCAAGTTAGCAACATCGGCCGGGTTAGTGTCCGCATCCACTCTCACGTACTTTGCTTTCTGGTAGCTCGAGAACTTGACTCTGCCGTATGCATCTATAGTGTGCGTGGGGAGAGGGGAACAGAGATTAGAATTTGGATACTCTCCAACAGAGATATGACATGATATATCCAGGGATATTATAAATCTAATTGTGGTGATTTAGGGTAATTATCAAATCCGGATTCCACCGGAGAGTGTAGTCGTACAACAATGATACCCGTCATGTAGCACAGTTAATCAATTAAGAGTTCCCTAAATGTCGCATCGAAACTCAATACTCTTGCTGCTGTGACTGGATAATTTTTCCGAGGAACTTTTTGATTCCCTCGAAATGGATTCCAGGAAACTTGACACATCACCCTTGGACGGTGGCGTGCTCATATTTCCCAATTTGGTTTGGAGGTTGTGTCTCTTCTGTTGTTTAGAGATGCATGCAGACATCTCCACCCACACGTGTTTAGCGGACTGTCAGCTCTCTCAACAGAGGAGCGACTTGATGCAATGTGACGGAGCTGGGTAACTCATCGCATTGTTGGGACATATCTCGAGGTAACCCTATGAAGCTACATCAATATTTCACACAAAAACACAACCACACGCTGACTCAGCCCTCCCCCCTCCACACACACACACACAGTACACACATCGCACACACATACCTGTTGGTTGCAGTTCTGTGTGTTTAGAGTAGGACCACTCGCTATCGGAGGTGGGATGGTACTTGTGCGCTGGGTGGGACAATGGCTTGTTACACCCACACATGTCAGAATCGGGTGATTTGGGTACAGCAGATACACAGGATCTCTTCCTGTACATACTGTAGTCTACCGCATCATACCCTGCATCCTTTGCGAGAAAGAAGCGTGTAAGCAACGGATGATACAAGCAATGTTGCCATGGCAACAGAGTTTATCTTGGAAAACAACCATAAATTGTTGCTAACCTCCGTTGCTGCATTGCATTGTTTGAAGAGTTGTCGGCGTCGTGTTGCCCTCATCGTCTCGCTGTTTTCCAGGTACCTCCTGTACGTTTCCTTGTTGTGTTGTTGTGTGCCCTGCTGGGACAGGTACAGCGACACTATCTTCTCCTTGTCAATCATGTCCTGCGACACAAAATATCATGTTCGCCGCTTTAGTTATCGTGGCTTATTGGCATTGGTTTCGCTAGAGACGTATGCTTATACGAGAGTATCTGTCGTTCTCGTTTCATTTACGCGAGGTGAACCTGGATCACACCGAACTAGCTAACTTAGTAACTACTACTAGCTAAATTAGTATTAGTAACTTAGCTTACTAAGTAAGTATATTATATATCTAGGAAGGACTATGACGTGCAAAGACTTGCCTGATAGGAAGGTTCTTCCTTCGCCAAGCTCCCCGGACCACCTTTTCCATTCTTCTCAATGTCATCGCAAGATGCAATGTCCGACACCTTGGCGCCAGTCATCTATCATGTGACACGTGCCCTAGGGAAAGTGGTGCTGTCATTTCGTTGTCATGAGAACAATGACTCGTGTTTCATGCGGGAAGTTATATCAAATTCAATGTAATCATATTAGGGAATTATAGACGTTGTTTGGTTAACAAAAACGCGAAGTTGTCAGCTAAACAAACAATCAGTGAAACCCACTGACAGTTTCGGGGGTATAGATCCGGCATACGATTGTTCCTTCAATGCACGCTCTTGCACACTATTCTATCCATGGACTGCTTTGCAGACGCCATCTGGCATCTACTTAAAAGTTTCTAGTTTTTTCTAGTATAGGTACTAGGTACTACTATACTTTATTTTAGGCCTTCTGAAGTACCGAGACCTGTTATACCTGACTGGTATATTTCTGGAGAAAAATGACCCAGCCATCATACAATTACTCAATTATCACGCGGCAAAATGTGCAATAACAAAATAAAGTGTCCAACACATAATTAGGTTCCAGCAAAAGTGGGTTGCCCAAACTACGATCAGTATTTGTTTGTTTTCCAACCTAATCAGGTCAGACAGTTGCCGGTTTTGATCATTATTTATCCTGTTGGAGAAAGTTTGTTTTATTGAGTTAAGTCTCGCAGATTGTAATAAATCAATGAATTAAGAAGCTTGCTGTATCATCGCGAGGTCGAGAATTATCCGTGGTATTTCCTTGATAAATTTAAAATGTTGACACTCGTGGCAGTTGTTGCTTTTTCTGGCTAAGTAGGTAACTGGCTTAGTAGGTTACTGGCTCGAGTGGCTAGGTAGGTACCTAAATGGAGTTGTTATTTTCTGGCTAAGTAAGGACCTAACTACTTCCAATCATCCCGATTATGCGTCACTATACCGATTCTTCTATTCCAACAGGTACCTATTGACACATATCCACTAAATTGGGTAGCAGTTGGAGTAACACAAAATGCTGCTCATAGGCATAGTAGTTGTAGCATAGCAACCTCAACAAAACAACCATTCGCGCAGATTAGGAGAAATGGATGTGTTAAAATAGCGCAAGAGCTAAATTGTACAATCGAAAGTGATCTAGGCATCACGGTTTTTAGTGGTCCTCAAGCTAACCCATTAATATTACTGAAACCCATACTGCAGGATTTTGAGACGTATTAGCAGTAACAAACACCGTGCAATAACCCATCGGTAGGTATAAGAAGCTAATATTCCTACTAATATAGGAATCACAACACAGTCCTGAATGTACCTAAATTAGTGTAGTAATACCACGAGTACTAGAAACGAGTGCCGAAGGCACGAGTTTCTAGTACGAGTGTTATTACGAGCTAATTTCACGGCACATTCACCCATAGATAGCCACATGATCAAGGATCGTAGAGACCTGTAGGTGCCGTGGAATTAGTACCTAAATTGCTAGATACATAGAGCTATAGGGAGAATGTACAGAAATAAAGAGAATCGTGCTGTACGCAAGCGAGAGATTCAGATAGAGTACGCACAATGGATATCAGAATATCAGATCCTGGTACTAGGAATAAAATCAACGTACAGCATGCTAATATAACAAGTTCCTGTAGAAGAAGAAGAAGATCCACTGCCACATTTTGCACTGTGCCACCTAGGGAACACTGTCTAGCCTGTCTGCAAGGCCAGATGACTTTTTTTGAACAGTCCAATCAAGTTAGATGTAGAAAGGGAAATCTGGAAATGATGAACAATTTCCTTCAGCCCTCGCAAAAAAATCGACAATACCTTCCAAACTTGAGAAGACTTCACTCACATGTAACCCACAACCTTTCATTTAGGCAAAGAAGGAAGCACCATGAACCTGCTCATTGAAACCATCAGCTTTCTTCTCTTCTGGATCTTTGACATCTTGAAGGAGATTGTCTTTGCTGTATTTAGATGCAGGCCTCGCAAGGATATAAAGAGTGAGAATATCCTGATCACAGGAACAGGTAGGTTCCAGCTCATCTGTCAGGTCCACCATGTCATCATCCAACTTGAACTATGTTGTGCAATTTGCATCTCAGTTGCAAACACCAATACGTATTATGTATCATTCAGAATGGCTCCGGCTGGCCTGTGTGACTCATCCACCTTTCCCCAGGCTCAGGGTTTGGGAAGCTGTTGGCAGACAGGCTAGCATGTGATATGAACATTCTTCACTTGGTGGACATCAACTCCAAACTCAACCAGGAAACAGCTGCCAGTCTGCAGGGCAGGAACTGTAAAGTTTACACCTACACCTGCAATGTGGGAGACATAACCAGTGTTCGGGAACTTCACAGGGAGATAAAGAAAAACACCCCGGGCAGACACATCTCATACCTCTTCAACATCGCAGGTACCCAGTACTCACACATAGAGCATGCATGAGGGTGCCTCTTGGCTAATGCAGTAATCCAGTTAATCCAGAACCTTTATCAACTACTCATGCCCTTTCTCCACTATCCAGGAATCGTGCAAGGAAAGTTGTTCTCCGAATTGACAGAGGAACAAATGGAGAAGACCATGCAGGTGAACATGATGGGTGTCATGTATCTCACTAAAGTTGTGTTTGGTGAAATGGTCGAAAACTATGGACACATCATCAACATGTCTTCTTCTGCTGGCATCTTCTCAGGACCAAGGAGTGCCGACTACTGCGCTTCTAAGTTTGGAGTCAGAGGATTCACCCAAGGTGTGTACTGCAAATCACTTTTTTCTTTATACTATAACTATGATGAATGAGCCAGATCCACAACTTGACCCGTCTTACTGTCATCTTTTGAAATCGTTCACAATTGTCAAGAAATGTAATCCATATATCAGCTCTGATGTGTGAGTTGGATGCTCTGAACCTGGACAATGTGAAAGTGACATCGGTTCATCCCCACATCACTAACACGGGGATGTTCAACAATACCAAGGCCAAGTATCCTATGATCGTACCAATCTTAGAGCCCGAGTGGGTCGTGGATGAGATACTCAAAGCCACGCGGGAAGAAAAACTACAGGTTACTATAGAGTATACCTACTACCTAGGCCCTAGGGGCTTTCTGTAATCAATCCTATGGCATCAAGCGATGAATTATTGAATTAACTTTCTACTAAAATTAACTTCCTCTTAATTTCTTTCCAACTCAGGCTATCCTTCCAAAGATAGGCAACGTGTTCCTCTTTCCTGAGCAGCTCATGTCAATGAAAGTGCTACGGAGATATCTTGCAATGATGGGCAACAATGCCATGAAGGATTTCGTGAAGATAAGAGAGGAATGATCAAAATTAAATTATTGGATGTTTTACCTAACTTAGATACAAGTTGATTTTTACCTAAATCTCCGTTTTAAGTTTTAACAATCAACAACATTTATAACTTTAGAGTGAAAAATGTATCTTCACTGAGATAAACATTAAACCATCATCAAACCATCGAATTTGTTCCGGTTATGTAGAACTTGTAGGCTATGAAATAAGTAATAGTTTGATAATTTAGCTTGTATTATAATTTACATAAGCGCTCATAGAATGACACATGATGAAATTTTATCTGATATTTAGACTGTTAAGTTTTCTGCACTTTCTTGTAAATTCTCATAATGAAGTGGCTCCACATCATGGAGTTAGGCAGTTTAGAAGTTAGTAGTTGAAGGCAGTCTAGAAAATTTTTGACCCATGAAAAGCAGATGTCTGTTTATGAAGGGTTGAACTTCCTACAGACAAACAGGAGAGTTAAGCACTGCATAACACTGAACCTCTCTATTTCCCAGTCTAGGGAGTTAGCAATGGAACTGATAGTTCAACTCGTTGGCTTTCTCCTCTTCTGGGTGTGGGATCTTATAAAGGAGATTATATTTCTCATATTCAGATGTAGACCTCAAAAGGAGATAAAGAGTGAAAACATTCTCATCACCGGGACAGGTTTCTAACATATGGGTGCCGTTACGTATCATAACATTGACGTTGATTAGGCGTAAAGCTGATTCGTAGTGAGCATGGCATGTTCAATAGAATGTCTTGACAAATCGTTTTGATTGACAATGATATTGATATAGTGGCTGATAGAATTCCAGAAGCTGCAATCATAAATCATCCACATTTCCCCAGGCTCAGGGTTTGGGAAGCTGTTGGCAGACAGGCTAGCATGTGATATGAACATTCTTCACTTGGTGGACATCAACTCCAAACTCAACCAGGAAACAGCTGCCAGTCTGCAGGGCAGGAACTGTAAAGTGTACACATACACCTGCAATGTGGGTGACATGACCAGTGTTCGGGAACTTCACAAGGAGATCAAGAAAAACACCCCGGGTAGACACATCTCATACCTCTTCAACATCGCAGGTACCCTGCACAGACCTCACTTTATGATATTATAGGTAGGTACTCAAGGGGAGAGGCCCTGAGAGACAAGGGTCTGGGCCATGCGAAATGAACGCAACATTCAACATTCCGGTCAAAAACTGATCACAATTTGTACAATATACACCAGTCTAATGCTCTTACAACGCAATATGGATAACTCGGAGCAGTTCCGAATTAGCAAGCACTATCATCATGCATATTGTGTACACTGTTATAACTGAGTTCACATGGCACAAAGTCGTGTGGTAGCTCTGACAATTCTCTCTACAGTGTATACTACTACTAGGTACTGACTATAGGTACCTAGTTTTAATTACTGAGTAATACGCATTTGAGAGCTGCCATTTATAACAAATGCTCCTTCATTTTACCAGGAATTGTGCAAGGAAAGCTGTTTTCCGAATTGACAGAAGAAGAAATGGAGAAGACTGTGAAAGTCAACGTACTGGGTGTCATGTATCTGACCAAGATGGTGTTTGATGAAATGGTCGACAACTATGGACACATCATCAACATGTCTTCTTCTGCTGGTCTGGTATCCGGGCCCCAGAGCTCTGACTACAGTGCATCCAAGTTTGCTGTCAGGGGCTTCACTCAGGGTAAGACCTCAACAAAAAGATATATAGGTAATAACTAATACCTCGATAACGAAACATCTAGACAGCATTGATACAACAATTACATTGAAACAAAATCCTAGCTCTGACAACTGACAGTATTATGAGAGAATTGAAGATCGAAATTATGAATCACAAACCATCATGAGTTTTCACCCATATCAGCTCTGATGTGTGAGTTGGATGCTCTGAACCTGGACAATGTGAAAGTGACATCAGTTCATCCCCACATCACTAACACGGGGATGTTCAACAACACAAAGGCCAAGTATCCTCTGATCGTACCAATCTTAGAGCCCGAGTGGGTCGTGGATGAGATGCTCAAAGCCACGCGGGAAGAAAAACTACAGGTGAGGATCAATCAATCCAACCCCTACGGAACCACGCCCATTTTCTTTCCGTGGCTGCGGGCGCTTACCAGCGCCCTGATATAGATCTGATGACAGCTGTAGCGTCAATAGTGATACTGAAATTTAAATGTCACTTCACCTCAGGTGCTTCTTCCAAAGATAGGCAACGTGTTTCTCTTTCCAGAGCAGCTCATGTCAATGAAAGTGCTACGGAGATATCTTGCAATGATGGGCAACAACGCCATGAAGGATTTCGTGAAGATAAGGGAGGAATGAAGGATGTAGTACTTAAATAATAAACGGTTGACACCTATATTATATTCATTGATGATTCATTGATGATTCATTAGATTTTGATTACGAAATTCTAGTACCAGCAGTGGGCAGTTGATACAAAAATGATTTATTCAACCATATAATATGCTCACAAATGATATTATTTCAAGTTTTAATTTTTATTTATTCATGGGATTCATGTACATTTTAATAATTTTTATCACAACTAATTTGTCAAATAATAAGTTTACACCGATTGATTAATGATAAATGTTTAGCATTGCACTCTAATGAACGGTTTTTGTTCTTCTATAACTTGAACTCACATGCCAATGTCCTAATACACTAATTGTAAACGAGTTTCGACTGGGGTAAACTAGGACTGATAGACTTGAACTAACTAAAGCTTATTTTCCACATTATTAAGCAACGGCTGGAGTCAGGTGGCAGTCCATGATGCTTCGAACGGTTTCCCTCCTTTCTGACCCACGATTAAAGAAGTCCCGACTATGGGACTCCCAGGGATGGCACAGTGATACCGCCAACAATATCGGATAATCATGAATTATTCACTGCGTTGCTCCCAAGATTGGTTGATAAAAACCTCCCTCTCCCAATCCCTTCCCGTAGCCTCGGTCCCAGCTGTTAAAGCCATTCATGCATTAGTCCGCGCATTCTCTATTGTTATCGACCGCTGAGCATACAAGCCTCAATTGAGGTCCAATGGCGGCTGAGATCAGTCATTAATAAAAGCAAAACGTTATGCTAAATCGACCAATGGCAGGTCAGCATGGCATCAACGCCAGGAGCCTGTAAAATCACCCCCTTTTTTACAACAATAGTAGCTTACTCTAAGGACAATGATCCTAGTAATAGTATAGTTGTCTTCGAATGGGGGATTGTCATTGGGGGTCACTGGTGGCTCCTCAACTAATGTAATGACCGACTAATATAACCGGTGGTTATTAATGTTAACCCACCGATTATCCAGAGGCCGCATTTGAGAGTAATCTCTGTACCTTTCCCCCATCTCCCCAAATTTGCTGCTATTTCCTCATATTTTCATCATATTTCCTCATATCACCCCTCTTCTTCCTTCGTGTCTACTGCCAGTTCATTATCTGAAACTGGGCTGGTTTATCGTTAAACTGAAATTTAAACACCGAAGTTGAATGCAAAGTCACACATTCCTGAGTTCATTTCAATTCTGAATTAACGACTGTTAAACCTAATCAGTTATCTATGATCAAGGGAGGATAAAGCAGTGAATCACTCCAATTCTACAACCACTTCTCGATACTCGATAGTGAGATGACGAGAATACAAGTCCTCCTGCTCATCTCAATTTTATCAACAATAATCCCACAGACCGAACAGTTCTGGGTCGGAGGTATTATAGCTATAGAGTATACAAAGTTGCTGACACTCGTGTTGTATTCGTACTCGTAAGGACTTGCTTATACCCGGAACAAGCACATGCTATAGATCTATTTAATGTCAGACATGCCAACTTTCTTCTTATTGAATGTTACAATGATGAATATTAATTGCATCCAACAGGTATTGGCAAGTGGCAGTTACGAGCCGTAGTTCTTGTACGAGCCAAAGTTCTTGTAATTGTATCCCCTTATGTCTAGGCTGTCACTTCACTATCTAACGCTAGAAACAGTGTCCTGTATTTTCTCACTATTTTAACTATTGCAGTTGAGTGTATCCGAGCGGGGGACCCGATGGGATTAGAATATAGGGGTATAGTGAGTGTCAGTAGGAGTGGAGCAACATGCCAAAGATGGGATTCTCAGGAACCTCATAAACATGATAGAACTCCTCAAAAGTGAGGGAGTCTGAAATACCTTGATAATAGACATTGTCTAGACAAGAGATATCATAAATGTTTGAATCTGATTCCTAGTCCATTCCAGGGCCAATCACTATTACCTAGTAGTACTATTAATACCTAGATAATACCTATTAATTACCTAGATAATATCACTTTCAGGTACCCTCACAGTGGCTTGGAATCAAACTATTGCCGGAACCCGGACAGAGAGGCAGGACCTTGGTGTTACACCATGACTAGTGAACGTTGGGAGTATTGCAACATTCCAAATTGTCGTAAGTTGGTTGATTTTTTGGTCACTATAGCTACTACTACTACTATAGAGCTAAAGAGTGGTATCCAATAGTGATAACTTAAGTGTTCACATTCAGCTTTTATGATCACAATATACCTGTATTTCTATGAAATGTGGGGGCAGCATTTCATATATAAAAGTTGTGCAGTTATATTACTTCTGAGGCTTATGGCAAATATTTAACCACATTAATTTCAATATGTATATGAGTTGATGTCTGATTACCATTACCAAATTATCATATTTTCCATCTCCTCGTGACATCATGAACACGATGGTTAAGAGATTGTGTCTGAGCAAAGAACGATCACGATAAGGACAAAAACATGATTGGACAAACATCAAGGAATGGTGAAACCGAGACCAGCAAATGATGAACCCCAGCCACCACTGGACGATTGTGGACAATTATGAAAATATGAGATTTTGGGAGAAAAATTAGTGGTATGATGCAAACAATCTTACAATACTTGATTATTCGGAAATTTATCCATTTCAATTCCTGATTTATCACCCTTGGATCATGGCATTTGACTTATCTTTTGCTTCCACTCCACTTTCTAAGTACTTTTACTCCACTATCTAAGTACTTCTACTCCACTATCTAAGTACTAAACCTCCTTGCTTAATCCATGTCAACGCCCACTGCATTTGATACGTTGGGCAGTCTTATTTACTCATTTCGACAGCACGTATATTGATGGTTGCAGGTGGTTAACTATGTATAAAGAGTTTCAAGATCTTATTTTCAATCCCAAATTTCAATGCATTTCACTGAAAGCATGTAACACACTGAAAGCATGTAACACAGTGTAACTGGTATAGGTAGTATGCAACGAAGAACACAACTCACCAATAATTTCCATGTGTTTGTGAAACCCAGTGCATTGAGACGTGGACTGTGCAGCTTGCAATACTGGATCCATTCTAGAGGAATAATTCATTTCAATTTTTTGAAAAAAATGAGCTTTGAAAGGGCCTAATGAGATGCTAATTTGAAGTCACTTTTCCAGTCGCTGTTCTGAAGAATACCCAATTTTGAATAACGATCGAAATGTAACTTTTACAGCTTAACATAAATAAATCTGATTCAAAACTTTCACAGTTATAATACTTTTAATGAGACCGTATCATTGCGTGGTGAAATGAAATGGTGGAATAGCAGCCCCTTCTTCTCTACCCACTTCCTCCACCAATATTCCTGCATAAAACTACCGAATGCAATATGCACAATGCACATGCATAGTTTAGCACGTGCACACTCATTTAACACACAGTCATATCACTCCAGTTATATACATAAACACCTATACATCACTATTACTGAGCAACTACAGCACATGACGACAAACACAAGAAGTGTGTCGTGTATCCTAGCGGATAGTAACACGGAGCACAGTTGGCCTAGCAACACAGTTTCTCCTGCGATTCCCGCCCGGTTTGTCTTCTACTCAGCCTGAGCAGTGTTTACCAGTTCTCTATCTTTTAGCCTTGGACTGGCGGATTTGCGCTGAAATTAGGAACTTCAAGTGACATGGGAAGGGTATAGGAGGTTAGGGTTTATATTATTAAGGACTATGACTGAAGAAACACCCAAAGTAGGGTTGTAAGAAGGAATCTAGCACAAATGCAATGGAAGAAGGGACCTGACACAACTTATATACCATACCTGCCATCCAATTGACACCCTCTAACAGTCCTTCACCTGTCAGAGCGTTACTTCCACTGGAGAATTGGAAATGGAGCCAATATTGGAAAGTTACAGACGCATGGGAGCCAATATTTTAGATCGTACGGTTAGAATTGAATTCAAAAAGTATAACTGTAATGGATAACATCGCAAAGATTTTGTTTACGACTCACAATATTTGCCACGGTTTGTTCCTTATCTGATCTAGCTCTAGCTTTAAAGACACCTGTTAAGTACGAACATTTACGATAGGAATGCGATATGATGTCATCAAGAAAAAGTGATAACACGATATGGAAAAGTTCGATTTGTCATGGTAGAACTAGAACTCAATGGAGAGGATCATGTTATACCTGCGATGGGGAAAGAGAGTCCTTGATATCCATCTTATTACTAAACACCAGGATAGGAATTCCTTTGTTCTTGATATCTGAACGGATTTCTTGACAGAACGGGAACATTCAACTACAAACATCAATCAACAGAAACGCGATGTTGAACCGGAAATAAAATACATCAAGTGATAGGGTCAGTACCATCATGGGTCAGGAAACTCTGTAGTTCCTCCTTAGCAACAACCAGCCGTAACTTGTCGCTACTGTCAATCACTAACAACACTCCTTCCACGTCACTATGAGTAATTTGATGAAGGAGCAAGGAGTAGTGTACACTGCATACACAGAGTACACTTTGATATTAGCAAGTCAAAACTGAGAGGAAGGGAAGAACAATAAGTATATGCCAGTCGTTTAGAAGCTTCCAATGCACTTACTTGTAATGTGCTTCCCAAAGATTTCTATACTTTCCTTGACCGGACATGTCAAACACTGTGAAATTTATCCTGAAATGTACCTGACTATTATATCAACCTGAACCCTCGGCTATGATGGTTGCCTGATCGTGGCTCATGCATAAATAGTGCTAGTCATTTTCAAAAGGAGTCTGTTTAGTTTGTAATATATTGAATCGGAGGGATAATCTCTATGAACTGAAGTGGGAAGTTAGAATCAACAATGAAATCTTCAGAAAGCAGGCTACTGTAATCGACCATGCACCATATGTGCAACCTCACAACTGTAGGATAACACGAATACCATGGCTGAGTTGTAGATATACTGAAAGGGAGTAGAATACTTTGCCCTTTGGATTTATCCTGGCCATTGCCATGTGAGAAAATAGGACCAAGCGAGAAACGCGCGTCGCGCGCGCGGTAAAAATTTCTCTACTAGCTGCTGACATCAACATGCGACACAGTACAATTGCGCGTGGCTGAAATAGCGTAATGGTATTGCCATTTTGCGTCACATATTCAGCTGCCGTGACTCGAACGACCCAAACACTGCCGTACGTCAGTACCCACTGCCGCCTGCCACCGATTCAGTAAGACCCATATTTCATACACACACTACATAGTGATCCACAAGGACTATAAGTGTTCTACATAATTTGCACTTAAGATTGGTTCAACACCATTAAACGTTATGTTTGCCCAATATCAATCGTTGTTTGACTTCGAAGTTCGATCTAAAATGCAGTACATATTATAAGGATGGAAATTGTTATTTTTGGTGCAGAACATACTTATATAGGTACCAGGTACCAGTTACGTTGATCTGTGATCATTGTCACATACATCATATATTGGCATCCGAAATGCAATAAAATGGCATGCACCATCACAGTTGTATACACTATGTATGAGTTAGGTTACTAGCTTGGCAAGATCGGTGCATGAAACACAATAAGATTGGGGGATGATACAATCGCATGTTCTGAGTGTTCTGTCGAAATGTGATATTTAGATCACCAGATCATGGAGCATTAGAGTGTTCATCACGAATAATAAACGCAAGTAATTCTTAGTCCGTTCATGTTTGATGACTGAATTGTAACGACAGAATATTGACTGCCCTTTCGTTGTGACCTCATTTCTAAACCGGTTAAGGTTCCAAATTATCGTTTATGCGCGTAATATTGGTGCAATCCCGAAGTTCCACCTGTGGAAAGATTCCCGTGAAACTTCAGACTGTTACATAGGTATCATATAGGTACAGAGCAGTGAGATTGATTGTATTATAATGCTGGTCAAAATGATCACTGATCATTGATCAGTTGACTGGGTTCTGAGTACGTTGGCTGTTGACAAACTCAATCCAATATCTGAATCCACTTCAAACTTTGTCTCCCCATGAAACCACACACATACCTAGCACTCCATCTCTAAGAGTTGTTGATTGCAGCCTTTCTCCACAAAGTCTCAAAATCGGTAAACAATAAATTGAGCAGTATCAAGACTTTGCTGAGTTCTTTGTTGCTCATTAGTGATACTTACGACGTGGTTGAGAAATTCTCGACAGAAAAACCAACAGTGGGTACTATGTCATGTGATTGTTCCTGAAAAGGTTTGGGAGTTTAAAGTCTATAAGTGACGAAACACAGCAAGTGTTTACACAAAATTGAAATAGAATTCGTTGAAAAGAGGGAGTGAATAAGCTCCGTGATTATTGGATGTTCTCCAATCTCCAACCTTGTCTGCTTTTAGTTTGTTGATAATGGTTGACTTTCCACTGTTATCAAGACCAACACAAATTATGTTAGCCTTCTTCTTAGAAATTCCACCACCCATTCTACGATTGAAATAATGGTTATCCTAATATAGTACCAAGTGGAAGAGGTATTTCATAGTGTGCAATTCATATATGACAGATTGCTGTCTTAAGAAAATGCCCTGTTTTCAACAATGAAAGAATGAACAACTCCCTACACTTCTGGCTGAGTGAGTGCTCTTTCCCCAGTTGCTGCTGCTATTCAAACTGCTGGTGTATCATGGGCTGAGGCTGATCAACAGTGTCTGCCACAGTGTCTGGTCTTCACAAGAATAACCAATCAAGCTGTCAACTTTCACGCCTATCCCCTATTTGCAGCTCGTGTCAGCCGAGACTTGCAGTACATTTTCAGTGTCACCACTTTTCAGGCAATCTATGACCTGAGTTGTCTGGCAATGCAAGACTCTGATGTAACACACTCAGTTTCCTTCAACATGAAACTTCTATCTTCTGGAGGCTGGGCCTTGGCCACAGACCCCCACTAATTCATTCTGAAAAGTCAAGACAAGTGATCTGTGATGCTGGATCACTGATAGGAGCCACCACCTTTCAACCCCTCATCTAGGAAACATGATAGATGTTTTGTACAGTCTTGAATATGACTCTGAGCACACACAGAATCAACAAAAATAGCTCTTGTTGTTTTAATATTCAAATCTCTGTAAAACTTAGTATAATCATTTGTTTGAGCAGAATAAATTACATAGCCACTGTTACATATATCAACCTACAAGTTACAACATTATATGAATGATATTTCAAAGATTCAGAAATTTAAAGAATGATTAAGAAACTTCTGGTGGATATGTGAGTGCATGCAAATGATTGTCCAATCCATTGTGACAAATCAATAAAATCATAATTATCATTTAAAGAGTTTATAGAGTTGTGACATGCAAAAGAATCTGACATCTATAATTCCGTGCTGAGCTATCCACACAGTACTTGTAGGATTTCACCCTACCCTTGCTGGCGGGATTTTATCCCTGGCAAGGGGCGGATTGAAAATCGCGCGCACCGACGGTCGCGGTAGGGTAAAATCTTGTCAATCGATGATAGACCCTGTCGAGAATTTCGTTTCGCGCGCGCGCGGCGCAAACTTATTCTCAGACCGCTGACGCAAGCCGCTTCGCGGCTTGCATCAGCGGTCTGGCATCGCCCGACAAGGTAAAATCCTACAACACAGTACATGCCATGAAAAAGTATTTTCGCCTGCTTTAGCTTTGTCATGTCATGACTTTTAATTTTGTTCAGTGCTGCACTGCAGATCATAATTCCCGCGCCGCGTGACCGGCCAAATACTCTGGAATTTTAGTGATTTTTATGATTGTCGATCGATGATAGACCCTGTCGAGAATTTCGTTTTGCGCGCGGCGCAAACTTATTCTCAGACGCAAGCCGCTTCGCGGCTTGCATCAGCGGTCTAGCATCGCCAAACAATTTTTATGACTTTTCAGATCACTTAGTAAATATGGGGCGCGCCCGCGCGCGCCGCAACGTATGCACAGCTGATGCATGCGTCTCGCGCGCGAGTAAAATAGAGCGTATGTCAAATAAAATCTGATAACGCAAGTCAATTAGTCAATTGTGCCTGCCGGATGTTATATTTGACCGCGCGCGAAAAACCTAGTATAGTTGATTAGTTGATAGAAGATGAAAGATTACATCTTGCGGCAGTGAACAGGGTGACTATGTGGTTTTTGCCTTTTACAACTGCAACTGAGCTGTGGTCGTGAACTAGTTCTTACCAATTGGCGTCTTACCAAGGTGGCGTTTTTCAAAAGCTGCGAATGTTAGTTTTTTCAGTGTTTTAGAGAATCGTGATGGTTAAATACCATTATCCTTTTATTTTTTGTTTTTATTTTTACCATTTGATAGCAGCATCACAAAAATAGAAAAAGTGCATCTTTAAACTTATCAACACTACTTATTACAATCAAATTTGAGGCACTGATGATGTGTAAAACGAAAGATTTCTGCCTCACCATGATGAGAGTTTAATTCATAATATCGGCGTCTCATTCTTGTCAGAGAAATTGGGAATCATTTGATTTTATTGCATCCTTCTATTTCCCTTTTCAACAATGAAGTTGCTTTTCAGGATTGCCATTGAATATTCTAATTGCTCTTTTGTAAAATCATAAACAGTAATCATCATTCTAATCTAATCTATTCTATTCAAGGTAAATGAGAGTATGCTTTCATCGAATCATCATGAGTTGGATTCATTTGATCCATGTTATTCAAATGATCATAATAATTCTCCACAAAAAGATATATTTAACATTAAAATGATGATCACAATAAAAAGATTTGTATAGCAATGGGTTTGCTGTAGTGTTATGAAGCCATATNAGGCCCCCCCCCGGAAAAAATGTCTGGCTACGTGCCTGTCCTGACCGAAGTTTCACCTGCGAAAAGATCCACGTGAAACTTCAGACTGGCTCAATAGTATCGTATACAGAGCAGTGAGATTGATTGCATTCTAATGCTGGTCAGAATGATCACTGATCATTGATCAGTTGACAGGGTTCTGAGTACGTCGGCTGTTGACAAACTCAATCCAATATCTGAATCCACTTCTAACTTTACCTCCCCATATAACCACACATATACCTAGCAGGCCCCACTCCATCCCTAAGAGTTGTTGATTGCAGCTTTTCTCCACAAAATCTCAAAATCGGTAAACAATAAATTGAGCGTTACAAAGACTTTGCTGAGTTCTTTGTTGCTCATTAGTGATACTTACGAGGTGGTTGAGAAATTCTCGACAGAAAAACCAACAGTGGGTACTATGTCATGTGATTGTTCCTGAAAAGGTTTGGGAGTTTAAAGTCTATAAGTGACGAAACACAGCAAGTGTTTACACAAAATTGAAATAGAATTCGTTGAAAAGAGGGAGTGAATAAGCTCCGTGATTATTGGATGTTCTCCAATCTCCAACCTTGTCTGCTTTTAGTTTGTTGATAATGGTTGACTTTCCACTGTTATCAAGACCAACACAAATTATGTTAGCCTTCTTCTTAGAAATTCCACCACCCATTCTACAATTGGAATAATGGTTATCCTAATATAGTACCAAGTGGAAGAGGTATTTCATAGTGTGCAATTCATATATGACAGATTGCTGTCTTAAGAAAATGCCCTGTTTTCAACAATGAAAGAATGAACAACTCCCTACACTCCTGGCTGAGTGAGTGCTCTTTCCCCAGTTGCTCCTGCTTTTCAAACTGCTGGTGCATCATGGGCTGAGGCTGATCAACAGTGTCTGCTACAGTGTCTACTGTCTGGTCTTCACAAGAATAACCAATCAAGCTGTCAACTTTCATGCCTATCCCCTATTTCCAGCTCGTGTCAGCCGAGACTGGCATTATATTTTCAGTGTCACCACTTTTCAGGCAATCTATGACCCGAGTTGTCTGGCAATACAAGACTACTCACTCTGATGTAACACACTCAGTTTCCTTCAACATGAAGCTGCTCTCTTCTGGAGGCTGGGCCTTGGCCACAGACCCCCACTAATTCATTCTGAAAATTCAAGACAAGTGATCTGTGATGCTGGATCACTGATAGGAGCTACCACCTTTCCACTCCTCATCTAGGAAACATGATGGATGTTTTGTAAAGTCTTGAATATGACTCTAAGCACACATAGAATCAATGGAAATAGCTCTTGTTGTTTTAACATTCAAATCTCTGTAAAACTTAGTACAATCATTTGTTTGAGCAGAATAAATTACATAGCTATTGATATATATATCAACCTACAACAGTATATGAATGATATTTCAAAGATTCAGAAATTTAAAGAACGGTTAAGAAACTTCTGGTGGATAGGCTCGAAAAATAAAAAATTTTACAATACAAGTTTTACATTGTGAGTGGTATACTGGCATGGCAAATGGCAAATGATTGTCCAATCCATTGTGACAAATCAATAAAATCATAATTATACATTATAGAGTACACTATAGGCAACCCCGGAACTGGGGTCCGCGCTATTCGGCGTTCGCGCGCGACGTACGAGTGTCATTTGCACGTATCGACTAAATTTTGCGTCGCACCGCGCATATGCAATAGACTCAAAATCATTTTGTTTCCTAAACTTGAACAAAGATTGGCGTATGATTATTGATTAATTGTGGAAATAACTGAAGAATTATGGATGATTCTAACTNTCAAAAATCCCCCTAGTTCCGCGAGGCCCAAAATTAGCCTATAGTGGAGTAGTGACATGCAAAAGTATCTGACATCTATATTAATTCTATGCTGAGCTGCGCGCGCTCACGCTGCGGTCTGGCTATCCACACAATAGTACATGCCATGAAATATTATTTTTGCCTGCTTTGTTATGATTTTTAATTTTGTTCAGTGGACACTGGACAGATAACATCCGGCAAATTGAACTTATTCTCAGACAGCCGCCGCCGCGCGCCGCGCTTCGTCGCGTATAGAAAGACGCGCACTATAAGAGAAGGAAAGAGGAGGAAAGATTTTTATAGAGAAGATTTTTATAGAGAAGGAAAGATTATATCATGCGACAGTGAACAGGGGACTATGTGGTTTTTACTTTTTACAACTGCAACTAGAACTCAGCTGTGGTCGTGAACAGGTGGACTAGTTCTTACCAATTACCATTTGATAGCAGCATCACAAAAATAGAAGAAGTGCATCCTTCTATTTCCCTTCTCAACAATGAAGTTGCTTTTCAGGATTGCCATTGAATATTCTTATTGCTCTTTTGTAAAATCATAAACAGTATAAACGTCATTCTAATCTAATCTATTCTATTCAAGGTAAATGAGAGTATGCTTTCATCATGAGTTGGATTCATTTGATCCATGAGTTGTCACTATATAACATATTGAAAAAAAATTCTGATCAAGTTTGCTTGTGATCAATGGCTTGTCTTTTTATGAAGGCATACTGCTTACTCATCAAATTGGGCAAACCTTGAATCACAATATTGTCTTGCCTCCAGGAACTAGTCTTCACTTCTCTGAAGTTGAGTCCTTTTTCTTAATTTTTGCCAAGACATTTGTTATTCATAATAATTCTCCACAAAAAGATATATTTAACATTAAAATGATGATCACTATAAATAATTTTGTTTAGCAATGGGTTTGCTGTAGTGTTATGAAGCCATATCCTGTGTGGGTGGAGCAGATTCAAGAAAAGGATAAGGCAGATGAGCAAGATTGTATAGTCTATGGCGTTGCTGCAAAACCCGATGGTGAGTTATAAACTGACTGATGGTCTTGTGTTTGAGGTGTCAATCCTCTGAGAATGCCTGATGATGAGGTCAAGCAGCAGAGGAAATGCGGCTAACTCTTTTGACAATATCTTTTAAGTAATTTGACATCAACTAACTTCATTCCAGGAACAAAGGTAATAGCAGCAACAAGTAACTATGTAAGAGTATATAATGCTGCCAATGGTGAATTCATTGCTCCTCTCAAGGGGCACAAAGATGCAGTGTACTGTGTCTGTTACAACAGGGATGGCTCGAGATTTGCATCAGGTTTGATGAGTACTCATATGAAGGGTGGTAATTCCTGTTGCATATAGCTTCTCTTATCACTCACTATCTCATGTTAATTTAGGTGGCGCTGATAAGACTGTTATCATATGGACAGATGAGCTAGTGGGAATTCTCAAATACCAGCACAATGAAGCAATCCAGTCAGTGTGCTACAACCCTGTTACAAGTCACCTCATCAGCTGCACTTCCATCGATTTTGGGATATGGTCCCCAGAGCAGAAGTCAGTGGTGAAGCACAAGGTCCCTAACAAGATAACCTGTTGTAGCTGGACAAAGGATGGGCAATACGCTGCTCTCGGCTACTTCTCTGGGCAGATTAGTGTTAGAGCACTTAAAGGAGGTGAATTTTCCGTGAATAAGAAACATGACCTGATATGTATTAATAGTTCTGGAACTACAAGTGGCGTACAAGTTACTTGAGTCAGCTCCGTTTATTGCTATGACGCATCGACAAGCAACAAGTTGTACATAATATGCAGATGCAGCTATATTTCTAACTCGATAAGATATTTACTAGTGGAAAATGAAAAAAAATAATTAGTACCATGTAATATGTTCCCTATCAATATAATTTCTGCTTCAGGTGAGGAGAGAGTGAAGGTGGAGAGGCCCGGTGGTGCCCCAATATGGTGCCTAGCTTGGAACCCTGCCAAATCGGAGTCTGTAGACATCATGGCAGTAGCTGATTGGAATCAAAAACTATCATTTTATCAGCTGAATGGTAGACAGGTCGGCAAAGACAGGCATCTCGGCTATGATCCTGGTTGTATGAGATGGTACCCAGGTGGGGAGTATTTGCTGATCGGAGGCTCGAACAAGGAGATAGGACTATATACCAAGGAGGGGATTTATCTCACTAAAGTGGTGGACATGGGAGCATGGGCGTGGTGTGTGGATGTGTTCCTGTCCCAGAACTATGTTATAGCTGGGAGTCACGATGGTTCCATCAAAGTAACCCAACTCAACTTTAACACAGTGCATGGCTTGTATAAAGACAGGTATGCCTATCGGGAGAACATGACCGACGTCATCATACAAAACCTCTTACAAGATCAAAAAGTGAAGATTAAGTGTAGGGATTGGGTGAAGAAGGTGGCGATTTACAAGTACAGACTGGCTGTTCAGCTGCCTGATAAGATAATCGTTTATGAGCTGTATTCTGATGATGTATCCGACATGCATTACCGAGTAAAGGATAAGATCATGCAGAGATTCGACTGCAATCTACTCGTTGTAACAGCGCACCACATTTTGCTGTGCAAGGACCACAGACTGCAATCCTATTCATTTAGTGGTATAAAGGAAAGGGAGTGGGTCCTAGAAGCTAATATCAGATATATCAAGGTTATCGGCGGACCTCCTAGTAAAGAAGGACTGCTTGTCGGTCTGAGGAATGGTCAGGTTCTCAAAATATTCGTGGATAATCCCTTCCCAATGCTGATCATCAAGCAGCCTCAGTGTATTCGTTGTATCGATATCAGCATGGGGCGCAATAAGCTTGCCATCATAGACGAGACTCAAACTTGCTCTGTCTACGACATTAAAACCAAGAAACTACTTTTCCAAGAACCCAATGCCACAAGTCTAGCTTGGAACACACATAACGAGGACATGATGTGTTTCTCTAGTAATGGATTCCTGAATATCAAGGCAAGCAACTTCCCCGTCCACCAAAGAAAGATGCAGGGCTATGTAGTGGGTTTCTCGGGAAGCAAGATATTCTGTCTGCAGAACTTGACAATGCAAGCGGTAGATGTGCCCCAGAGTGCCCCCATGAGTCAGTACATAGAGAAGAAGATGTTTCACACAGCGTACAATGTTGCATGTCTGGGCGTTACGAACAATGACTGGCTACAACTCGCCAATGCTGCTCTCAAGAACCTCAACCTGGACGTCGCCAAGAAAGCCTTCACCAGAGTCAGAGAACTGCGTTATCTGGAATTCATACATCAGATAGAAGAAAGGAAGCAATCAAAAGCTGCTGAAACCACCAACAACCTAATTCTGGCAGATTACTTCGCTTTCAAAGGTGAATTCCAAGAGGCAGCTAAAATGTACAAGAAGTCAGGCAACGAGGCCAAAGCCATGGCAATGTTCAGTGATCTGCGACAGTTTGAAAATGCCAAGGACTTCCTCACATCATCTGATGCAAAGAACGTGAAGGGTCTCATTAGAGAACAGGCAGAATGGTGCAAGTCAACGAATGATCCGGGGTCAGCAATTGATCTATACCTCGCAGCATGTGCCTTCAAGGAAGCTATTGAAATAGCTGGCAAGCAGAAGTGGCCTGACAAGCTGATGGAAATTATGAGGCAGCTGGATAAGTCGTCTGTAGATGAGTTGAGGACGTGCGCTGCGTACTTCAAAGACTTTGGGAAGTATGAACAAGCAGCGGACGCATACCAAACTTTGGGAGAGATGAATTCACTGATAGAGCTCTACATTGAGTCTCAACAGGTAATTTGAGACTCAATGAGGTGCACAGTGCACAGTGCACTTTTGTCTCTGAAGATGAGGGGTCCCTTATAATTTCTGAACTATTTCAGTGGGAAGAAGCGTTCGACCTGTGTGAAGACCATCCTGAGTTCAAAGAGGCAGTGTACATACCGTATGCAAACTACCTAGCAGAAAACGACAAGTTTGACGAAGCTCAGGAAGCTTACTACATAGCTGGTGATTCTTCATACCAGTCAGAATTTATCTCGTCTTTTCTTTAAATTTGTAAAAGTATCAAGAATTCGGAATTTCTGATGCAACAAATGAAACAGTTTTTGTTGCGTTATTATCAGAAATTTCGAATTCTTGATCTCTCACACGACTTCTACAGCACACCCCATTACTCAAACTCGAAAGCATGGAGTACATTTCGTTATCATTTTAGGCAAACCGACTGAGGCTGTCAAAGTGTTGGAAAAGCTGACACATAACGCAGTTGGGGAACGGAGGTTTGACGATGCATCCTACTATTTCTGGAAACTCTCAATGGCATACCTCAAACTTGCCAGTCAAGCAACAACTACTGGTAAGTTAGAGTCGCATTTCCCATTCAGTTAATTATAATGCTTCTCATTTAAATTGAGCTCATCTTAAACGGTCCATTTAATCGCCAACAAAAGGGTTTTTAAAAATTGTACAATGACTCTCTGCACTCGAATACATACTGCAGTAGTGCAATGTACAATGTATCGTGCATTACGAAAGAAGTTACATCTCGGATCTTGTTCCATTGTTTGTGCACCTGACTACTATGTTATAGCTAGTTGACCCTCTATTTCAGGAAATGAGGAGCAGGTTAATCTGTACTTGGACAAGTTCCAAGATTACCAGCACCGAGCTGAGATATACTACGCTTACCAGACTATTCACAGGTAACAACCCTTGCTATTGTAACCAGGTATAGCTATAGTAACCTAAATCGGGAAGAGGGATTAAAACAGGTTATCACACGTAATGATTGTAATCCAGGTATAGGAACCTATACCGGGGGTGGGGTCTGGCCTGATAAGTAAGGGCTAGAAGAATGTTTTCAGTTAACAAACGTTTGGTAAACATGCATCAAGCAATCCTTCCCCCGTGCTGCCCCAAGGTGACGTACTTTCCCTAGCAAGTACATCACGGTGTAATTGACCTAGTATCACTTGTTATCACAGGTACACGGAGGAACCGTTCACATCACACTTACCCGAGGCCCTGTTCAACATGGCTCGCTTCCTGCTACACAATCTATCCCAAGAGATACCATACGGTGAGTCAGCTGCTCACTTACCATTATGATAACCGCAAAATAAATCAAAACCGAAGACCGATACAAAGTGCAATACAAATTATTTTGTCCCATAATCTATCGTCTCATTGTTCTGATTTCCCACCCCTCTTTCCTTAGGCATATCCAAGGTATCGACGCTGTACGCACTTGCTAAACAAAGTAAGAACATGGGGGCGTACAAGATGGCCAGACATGCATTTGATAAACTCCAGCAGCTTGTGATACCGCGGCGGTTTCGTGAGGCAATCGACTTGAGCAGCATCACAATCCGATCAAAACCGTTCCAGGTTAGAGCCGTGGATGTTGTGTGAGTTGCTATGGTTACTGTTGTGTGTTGCTATGGCTACTGTTGTGTGTTGCTATGGTAAATGTTGCCTGTGTTGCCATGGTAAATGTTCCAACACCATTGCTGCCTGTTGCTACGTAGACAGATGCGTGTTTTCGGATGGTGAATATCTCGTGTTGATAGGGTGACTCCGCTGCAAAGTTATAATCACCATATCACATGATACGACTTCTGTTCCAGGATAAGGAAGAGCTGTTACCCATGTGTTCCAAATGTTCGACAACAAACCCACTTCTAAACCAGATGGGGAACCAGTGCATCAACTGTCAGCAACCCTTCGTCCACTCGTACTACGCATTTGAAGTGCTCCCGCTTGTCGAGTTTATACCAGAGAATGGGATCAGCGACAGTGAAGCAGTGAAACTGATCAATCAAGACCCGCCCCGCTCTGAAACAGGGAATAAGGGGTGGCAGGAAACTGAACACGGGGACGTGCAAACCATGTCGTTTGATGTGGATACCAGCCAGACCGATTACGAGGGTGACACATTTGAAACCAGGCTCCAGAATTGGGAATCCCAGACGAACTATCAACCGGTGGAGGTCAGCGCTGAGATCATGAAGCGGCTCCCGCGGTCAGAGGTCGTTGTTCTGAAGTGGGGAGCTCCCCTCCGATATCAGTTCTATCGGAACCTAATGCCGGACATCATACTCGATACGTGTGAATCGTGTAACAGAATCTTCTATGCGGATGATTTGGAGTTGCAGTATTTACAGAAACAAGCTTGTCCCTTCTGTAGGAAGGCAGTTACCCGTACTGAGCAAGCTTCAAGCGAATAGACTGTTTGATAGTTAGATTGGGTGGGATACCGCGGCTGAATTGAGGTTTTGTATATAGAATGTTTATGTTTATATTGGTTGATCCAAGTTAGATATTAATTCAAATTTCAATCGGTATCATCATTTCGTTCCAACTTATCCAGTGATAGATTAAGTAATCATAGATATATGTAAATCTTTCCGGGGTTTCCAATTGATATACGATAGTCCTAATTGCCGAAATCTCTGATGGCACACAAGTATCGCAGTTTTCCGTTCAAAATGAACAAATAGTGGAAACTGCCACATTTGCCACTGCGGTCACAAAGTACGAGACAGTATTAGTACCGCGCATAAACAATGTTGCGTACAAATAGCTATTGTTAGCGATTTGTGTGATCTACTGTGTGCGCGCGTCAGTGCGCGGCTTATTCGTTACCATATCAACTGAAGGAGTGATAACAAGTGAGATTGCCTTATTTGGTCAACGTTTAAATAAACCAATACAAGGAGTTCTCTACAATATCACCCTCACAATACTAAATGGTTGTATTTAAACTCGGCATACCTTTGGACTCTTAAATTTCTATTTGACTTCCTCCAAGTACAGATAATCCAGAAAACAAAATTAAATCTTGAAATGCATATTTCTGGTCTATTTTAAGTTCCTCTTTGTAAAGAGCCGTTGCGTTTCACAAGAGGTCGTCATTTGAGAGCATGATATGAGAAATTGCAGCTGATTTCACCCAACTTTCCTTGTTTCGCTTCTTTCGCAATTTGCAAATCTGCTCGTTTTGCCTTATCTGGCTCTGCCCACTTTTCACAGTGTGTTCATGTTCTTTCACGGGATCAAACCTGATAAATAAACTATCAGAATCCCTCGAAGATGTTAACAAATAATCATGAAATAACAGAAAGTGTATACTATCACTAGATTCGGAATGTTCGAAGACGACCCAGACGTGTATGAACCGATTTCACTTTCGCCAGACGAAGTACCAGTCTTTACAGGTGGTAAAGATATCCTCAGTCAGATAGAGGATAAAATCAAGAGGAAGGAATACATCGATGACGTAATCAATGCTCCCGACGACATTGTTTCATTTTTCGGCAAAGTTTTCCCCGAAATCCAGCTCTATCATAACGCCGGTCTCAACACATCTGACGATATGAAGTTTTGGAGGGAGGGTGGGAACTCGATAGAGTTTGAAGTGGACACATCACCCACTGTGGATGGGGTGGAGAGGTGGGATGTTTGGGTGGGCGGTCCGGCAACTCTATTCGGAGCAGTTCTACAAGCCCGGTCAGGGGATCCGGGCAACTTGCTCTACGCACATGATGGGGTGAGGGGTGTGTCAAATTGGAAAGGATCGGTGTGCACGTACATCCACCGCGACAGCATGCCGCTGTACTACTATTCGCAGTACAGCGCTCCCAGGATAGTCTACACTACACTGAGAGACCATGTCCACAGGATGGTAAACTACGCGGGTTATGTTGAGAAACTGAAAACTGATCCTTACTGGAGCACTCTCCGAGTAAGTTTCTACAACATTCTCACCAGCCCTAGTCTGATGTGGATGTCGGTTAGAAACCAGGTGAAATCTCTCCTCGATGTTGGTATTTACCTGCCTGGGACTGCCATTTTACCACCCCACAAAACAACAGCACACACCTCATTTCCACATGTGTGTCTAACCCCGACTATACTTCGAGAGTTGGACCTCGGGTACACGGTGCAGTTTGAGAATAGTGAGAAATCAATGCTATTGCTCGGGACATTTGGGAAGGAGAAGAAAAAATCGCGATTCATTGACTCGGAGAGGAGGTTGAAGCAGATCATAGGTCCGGCAAACTTCACATCTGTGTCTAAAGAGGAATTGGCTGCTCGAGGCTACAACACCGACTTTGTAATCGGGGCCCAGACCCATCCTAGGGACGGGGGTATAAGGATGGCATGTGATGAGGCAATGGAGAGGGATATAGTGGAGCATGGTGGCGAGGTGAGGCCTCACTCCCGACTGGTGAAGATCCTGGTGAGACCGGTAGGTGAGGAGGACTGTGAGGTGAGCAGTGTGGTGTGGGAGGATAGCAGGACAGGAGAGCAGAGCACCACTGCGGTGAGCAGGCTGTATCTGTGTCTCGGTCCCTCCATGGATAGACTGAGTGTGAGAAGAGTGAATCTAATGGAGAGGATAATGTGCGCTGCTGCAGCGAGCAACGTGCTCCTAGTGCGAGTAGACAAGGCCGTGGTGCCGGAACACAAGCTCACCCGGTTCAGAGACATGCTGGGCTACAGCAACAAGATCTACTATAGGCTAGGGGAGCGGGAGGTGAGAGTGGGGGACAATAACTACCACTACTTTGCTATGCAGTGCTCAGGTGGTGGCATGTTCCCGAGCAAACACCCTCATGCAGAGGTGGCGCTGAACACTATCAAAGCCGTTGTGGGGCCGTCTCTAGGGCTGGAGAGTGAGGGTGTGGAGTTCGAGATTGTATCAGTGAGGGGGTGTGCCAGAGGTGTGACAGCCCAGAACTTCATGAGGCTGGCAGCTCCCGCTGCTAACATGGTCATGATGTATGGTCTGGGTGGGACTGGTATGGCCAACATGGTCCCTAACGGGGCCCTACTAAGTGCTGTGATGAGACAGAGACAACTCTTGGCCGCTGGTGATATTTCCATGAAAGAGTTTAGCAACAACATGACACACAGTTCATTTGATAAGGTACCAGCTCTAAAATCTGGTAATCCTTTCAAAGGAAACTACTATCAATTCTTCGATGTGAAGACGCACAAAACTGTGGCTAGGACCCTATTCGGGAGACGAGGTATATCGAGAATCATGCGATCCATTCGATTCTTGAAGTGACCAATGAAGTTGAATTCCTTATTCTGAGGACTTTTTAGGAACGGGGCTGTGTCTAGTCAGGTTATGTCTGGCTTTTTATATGGTTTCGTTTACTTATAATCTTAATTTGTGTTTGCAGGTTTGCACTGGACAGAATTTTGCATTTTATCCGCATATAATTTCGTGGTGTTCGTTGAAATCAATTATGACGTAGATAAACAGTCGCTGGTTGTGTGATATTTTGATTGAATATACTTTCCATTAATTCGTTTACTGAATTTGATTGTCTGACTCAATCCGAATTTGAATTTGTCTACCACATTGTTGTAAGTGTGTGTAATGTGAACTGTACGTGTGTGTGTAGTGTGTACGTGTGTGTGTAGTGTGTACGTGTGCTTGCTTTAGACGTGTGTAACAAAACCTCAAAATATCATATGCTTCCTCTAATTCGATTCCACAATTTCACTAAATAAACAAACGAAGGACCCTATTGGACAAATTTTTGTGATAGTTTCTGTCTCTCTTTGAAATAAAGTTTTCTTGTCTGTAGATTCCAAGAAAGGCATATTCGTGAGTTTAATCAATTATATGGCCCCGCAATTATCGCATTATAAGATTACCCTATAAATAGTCCTTATGATTGCGTCATCTATTCTTGATTTATCGGACTTGCTTATAGGACCTGAAAAGGTGTGACAATGGATATCACACATATATGAATTATGCGTGGAACAAGTGATCACACAAAAGTTGCAGATGCAACAATCAGCCTCGATCTAAAAGCATATTATCATAGACTGAGTATAAACTGTATGTTCAAATTTAAAATCTGAAGATACTCTGATAAGCACAATATTTTTGTACATGGAGCATCTAATATTCTTATAACTACACGCTTTTGTTTGAGACGTTTTTCTTCTTCTCCTGATAGCTTTCGGAGTGCAAATCAAGATATAGCATCTAGGGATGAATTATATAGTCCATGACGTTCGTTTTTTAGTCCCTGACGTTCGACTAAACAAGTTTCTACAACGCATGGGTAGATCATAATGGCTAAGTGCCAAAATAATCACTCTGTAAATATTTACAAGCAAGAAAGCTCTATCAAATTCTGACGTTGGTAGAATTTAACTTTGAAGTATGTCAAGTTAATACCTCTTATGAACTTCTTGTGGAGCATTTCACTTTACGGTGAGATTTTGGCTAGTTATATTTTGATTGTGCATATTTGAATCGTAGTAAGCTTGTTGGTGGTGAAATACAAAACCACGAAAGACATGCCAAGGTACAGATTTTCAGAAGAAACGGTTTCAAGTTGTGATCATGAGCAAATAATGACACTTGGGGTTATGCAGTTGTTCCCTTAGGGAGGTTGGGACCGAAAAGAAGGTCTTGAGCAACAAGAATGCTGTCAACAGTTCCGATACAGAACCAGTTATTACACGCAATGAGGGGTAGTTGCAGGCATCATCAAACATTGGCCAGAATGATATTTCAGCAATTTTTTCATGAAAAGAATTCTAGTTTAACTAAGATTAACTGACAATACTTACAGGGAAAAAGCATTTGAGGTTGTTGCCAATAAGACTGTTGCTGGAGAAGATGTTGTGGATATCTGTGTTGCTTCACCGACCCCAAGTTCCCTGAAGAAAAGGTACAGTTGATTGTACAGTGTACACAGCATAGTACACAGTGACAGTGTGTACATCATGTACATTGTACACTCGCTCACCTCGATTGGGATCACTAATCCGAGCTCAAGATGGCCAAAGAAAATGCTAGTTAACCGTACAATATTAATTGTGCTAGAAGCCAGCTTGGTGTATTCTGATACACAATACATGAACATACACACAAGTACCTGCTCATTATCTTCCTCTAGGAGAAGAGCAGGTTATGCTGGCTCATCTCCCTACATCACACACACACACACACACACACACACA